>VWZL01000983.1:447213-462952 GCA_013396915.1 Stercorarius parasiticus
GGGGGAAACTGAGGTCTCCTTTTCAACAAAACATTTTAAAATAAATATTTCCATCCATCCCGAGTTGTGTGGCACACCAAGTTTAGGGAGTTTGTCCCCGAAGTTGGAATTTCTATAGATATCAGTGGTCATGCAAAGCGTATACGGGTGGAAATATGCATTCAAGCTTAATTATGTATGATTCTGCCTCTTCCTTGGCACCTACACTTCCTCTCACAACAGTGAATTTATAGACCAAAATGTGTCATATCACCTCTTCTATCATATCTGTCGCATCACCTATAATTTTACCATGTAAAATCATAAACCGCAATTTTTTTGATACATAAATGTCATAACTCTCCTGAGCATCCTATGTAGAATGCCTTCCATTCCCTTATTTTCAGTGTTGTACACACTAGTTTGCTGTTGGTTTTCATTTCAGTGTGCTGCTTTTATTACCGGTCATACTACACGGGCATTCTGCTGTGGGGGAAACAAAAGGCTACTCGAAGGACATAGATAATTCATATATTTTCATTGTTTACAAAGTTGGACCAAAAAATCAATTTTAATGAACATTTTTGAAGCATTTCTAGTGCACTCATGAGGTAAGAAAGAGTTAGCAACAGGAGCCAGCAGATGTGAAATGACAGACACATATTTTTCCCTAAATAATTGTACAGATGCTAGGTAAACCATTGTCTTTACTTTAGCAAATACTTTGCAATGGGTTTCTATATGCTGGTTTATCACTAGAAAAAAAAAAAAAGACATATGAGATTGAACAGCTTGCACAGTAAAATTCCTTATGCACCACGGATGGAAAAAGCAATTTGAACTAGACAACGATAAAATGGGACTTGTGAGACAGTGTTTGGAGAAACAGCCATCTTTAGTTTTGTTTTAGTCTGGAACTTCCTAAAACATCTTGTTGCTGCCTTTTCTCTTTGTCAGGATTGAAGCATTGCGAGAAATGCCAAGCTGGGGAATTCATTAAGCAACAGTTTCAAAGTGGGATTTAACTCGGATCCATCTGCGTCTGCTGCCTTTCTGGTTTTTGACTAAATGGTGCAATTTTGAGTTTTACATATGTCTTAAAATACTTTGAATTTAGTTTGGGTTTTTTTGGTAACAGTTTGGATTTCTACCAATGAACAGCAGACTCAGAAATGAGATCCCCTAATAACAGAGGGATGACAGAAGGAGAGCAAAAGGCTTCTTTTCGCCCTAATCAGGAAAATTTTTATGTTGGGACTCTCTAAAAAGCCCGTGGCAGCCCAAAACTCAGTTCCTGTCATGAACTGAGCACCATCAAAAATATACAGAATCACAGAATCACAGAATAATAGGGGTTGGAAGGGACCTTCGGAGATCATCTCATCCAACGCCTTGCCAGAGCAGGGCCACCCAGAGCAGGAGCACATCCAATTGGGTTTGGAATGCCTCCAGAGAGGGAGACTCCACCACCCCTCTGGGCAGCCTCTTCCAGTGCTCTGCCACCCTCAAATTACGGTAAGATAATGGTTGTTTTCACTTTTGAAAATTATGGTTGTTGACATCATTATGGCCTTCCAAATCTTTGCATCTCCTCGGTTGCTTGATGTGAACATTCATGGATCTGCCAGCAGGACAGCCAGGAAAGGGATCTTCCTCGCAACTGAAATTAGTAGCATTTTAACAATTCATTGGTGTCTGCGTTAAGGAAATCTCAGCGTTGTGGAACTGACCCCTGAAGAGAAGGGTGAGATGAGTTTGCCCCCAGTTCTCACTGCTGATCCGTGCCTACCTCCCTCATCATATGATAACCCAGGAGCTGGAGGACCTGCTGCCCAGGCTGGGGTACCTGTTACTGGTTTTTTAGGGTAGCCTGAAGAGGTGGAAATTCAGCTGGTTTCCCTGCCAAGCCCATGGCTGGCCACCGCGGCTGCAGGCACAGGCACCCCAGGGAGCACAGGGACTACTGAACTCATCCAGCTTCCTGTCAATTTTCTGCGGAGTTTTCTGCTAAATCAGTGTTTTCAACAATGGGAGCCAGAAGACATGGTAAATACAAGGGCTAGATGGGGTCCAAGATTCACAGTGCTCAGATAAGCAGTTTATGAACTCTCCCATGGACTTGCAGCCCAAAATACGGGCTGTTGGCATTGCGGTAACCACCACGGATATTGTATTGATTCATCAACCTGTGGTCTTAAGAACTGTCTGGACCTGTCGTGACCTGAGATAATTTCAGCTTGGTTTAGCGGTGGCAGCAATTGTCAATCTGTCACAGAAATATTGTCAAAATATGTTTTAGGTTTAGTTTAACTTCATGGAATTATGTAGTATGATGCATGCTGCTAATTAATAGGTCGCAACAGGCAGTTATTCTGCACGGAGTGAACCGCCCATGGCCCCTGGACCTGGCCACCATTCTTTAGCTTCCCACAAAATCCAGCACAGTGCCTAGGACAGGGGCAGCCCTAGGGATAGCTGAGGTCAGTGGGAAGTCCCAGATTCACAGTTTTCAGCTCCTGTAGCACCCCCAGCCTCTGCTGCCTTAAAGCACAAGGACAGCGAAGTCCCACAGAGTTTTCTTTGAGTTTTCGGTTGTTGTTTCACAGCGCAGGAAATTGCTGTTCAGCCTCGAGAGAGGAGATTATTACGTGAAGCCTCAAACCAAGCAGAGAGCAGTAAAAAGTTATGGGGAGAATAATTTCTTCTTTAATGTAAAAAATTGAGAAAGTGCAGAGGCAACAAGAAAGGAATTAAAACAACTTAGCCAACACCCATTCACACACACACAAAAACCTAAAAATAAAAATCCTGAAAGCAGGGTACAACAGAGCTGTTATATTGACAGGGAATCATTCCACAGCCCCAATCCAGCATCTGTTATCTCTAAAAACAAGCTGCAATGAATTCCCTATGCTCTGAAGGAAACTGTGATTTGAAAAATACCACTATTAATTGATTCCACAAATTAACTGCTAATCCAAGAGTCCTGATTATGATTAATCTGCTAATCAATTTATTTGACAGAAAGCTTTTTGAATTTTCCAAATTACAGTTTGGCTCTTCTCTCTCTCTCTTTTTCACTTGTTTCCTCTAATTAACTGTTTTTCCTAGCAGTGAAAAGCAAGATCTTCCTTTCTTAATTGCCTCTTGACCCTTTCTCACTCTCCAATGTGGTTGCCTTTAGAGGTTCTTCATCATGAGAAAATTAAAATGCTATCAACAAATTAAAAATATTGTTTGGCCCAGAGGAAACTTCCCAGCATGTCTGTGAATCCTTTGGAGTTATATTTACACAGCTTTGCTGGGGAAAGTCTGACTCCCCAGTATACTGGATTGCCCTTCAGTTAATACATGCAGATGAACAACCTCCCTGGTGACTCTGCAAAAACGGCTTCAGTAATTGCTGATTGCAACACCAGCAATGAGAAGCCTGCGGTGCCTGAGCGAGCTGTGCTGCCACTGGAGCAGCGCAGATGTCCCCAGCCAGCCGAGGAGTCATCGGGAAGATGTCCCAGCAGGTTGCAGGACCGACCTCGGACACGGGCAGCGTGTGCTGGAGAGCTGGGCCAGCAAGGAGGGGTGTCTGAGGAAAGTTCCAGAAAGATACGGAAAAAAGCAGCGCACAGTGCATGGCTGCCACATCCATGTCTGATGACCGATGGTCACTCTCAGCTTCAGCCTTCACCAGATGGGTGGATGTCTGGAGTGCACTCAGGCTTTCCTTGCTGTTCCTCAAGGTGAGATTTGTGAAGTAAAGTGTTATGAAAAGCTGGGAAACAACTATCTTCCTAGAGAGACTGTGCATATTGCAACATCATCTCTACTTATCATAGTATCATAGAATGGTTTGGGTTGGAAGGGACCTTAAAGATCTTCTCATTCCACCCCCCTGCCCTGGGCAGGGACACCTCCCACCAGCCCAGGTTGCTCCAAGCCCCGTCCAGCCTGGCCTTGAACCCCTCCAAGGATGGGGCAGCCACAGCTTCTCTGGGCAACCTGGGCCAGGGCCTCACCACCCTCACTGCCAAGAATTTCTTCCTCAGATCTCATCTAAATCTCCCCTCTCTCAGTGTAAAACCGTTCCCCCTCATCCTATCACTACATGTCCTTGTAAAAAGTCCCTCTCCATCTTGTCCATAGTTAATGGTTAGCTATGGAATAAAACAAAAATAAAGCAAACCCCTACCTGGGCTGCTAATGCTTGGAATGAGAGGACAGGACAGGGTAACTCTCTTTTTCCTTCCTCTCACAAAGCATCCAGGCTGGAGAGCTAAATGTGTGGATGGACAGGTGGGGCTTGTCTGTACAAGATTTTCAGTCACTTCCCTGTATATAAAACCTGGTTTTACATCCAGGAAGAGCAGCATGAACTCCTACTCTTTTGCCATCAGCCCCAGGCAGTACACACAAGCATTTCTGACCTTTCCAGCCATCACGGCTGGCTCACAAGCAAGACTATGACCGGTCTTGCTTCAGCATTTCCTACCCAGCTACTGCTCCCAGCATCAACAGACTGCAGCTCCAGTCTCTTAGTGCCCTGTCTTTACCCATCACCACATCTTCAGTTTGCACCACTGTGTACATAGCACTAAGACTATGGAATACGTATTGTCTTCTCAAATGTCTCTTCCCATTACTGCTTCTGAGTGGAACCCAGAAGACTGTTGCTTTTGCTATTTGGAGCCCACATCCTCACCAAGGGATACTTTATGTCTGTGAATATAGAATCATAGAATCATTTAAGTTGGAAAAGATGCTTAAGATCGAGTCCAACCGTTAACCTAACAATCTCAAGCCCACCACTAAACCATGTCCCCAAGTGCCACATCTACTCGCCTTTTAAACACCTCCACGGATGGTGACTCAAACCCGGGCAGCCTGTTATTATCACTTGTTATTGAAATACCTCACAACTTCCATGTGGTTTAACTGGTGTGATTAGGTTATTTCTCCTCCCTCCCCTCCATCCTCCTTCCCTAGAGACTGGAATATTTCCATTCAGGCTCCCCTGAACACCGACTTCTTTGGGAACCTTCCCAGCTCTGCCCAGCCCTCCTCTGCTCTTTGCATCAACAGGAGGACGCGTAGTCAGAAATCCCTCCCTGATGCCTTCATCTTGTGCTTTCACCCCCACAGACAGCCTGCCTTTGTCTGGGTCCCAGCTGATCCGAGGAGGGAGTCCTCAAGCACAAGGCACCGCAGTGTAATTGCTCCACGGCGCAACGCTGCAGCTGGAATAGAAGATCTTTGCCTCGAGAAGTGTTGTTCTTATGCACAGCAGCTACCCAACAGGGCTGCAATCTTTCGGTGTCAGTTTGATGTAAGCAAGCAGTGACAATCATCATGATTAAAAGGACTATGGATTTTTTCCAAAAGCACTAAGTACTCCCTCCCTTTTCTTTACAAGTGGCTTTATAGTAGGTGGGCAATGGAAAACCCATGCGAGAACTATCTTTTATATATAAATACACTTTTTAAAATAGCAGGTTTTAACAGCTGAGTGATGCCAAGTTTGTACCCGTGGATTTCAGAATATTTAAAGTCTTCGCTTAGTGCAAAGACACGGCCACTCCGTTTTCCCCATGAATGGAGAACACACATGCACTTAGAGCTGACGACAGGCGCAACGCTCAAGTACTCTGTGGTCAATTACAGCTGAATGGAAGTTGAGTCATCTGATGGCTATAAAAGCCACGCATTGCAGCAAAGTGCCAAAAGGATATTTTTCCTGTAGCACACAAGCCACCGAACCATGATGTACAGGTGAGCAAACTGCGGGCCACGCTGCATTTATGCTTGCCAATCTGAGCCAGCTCTGAAACACTAGGAAGAAAATGGAATTTTGCAAAAACAGTTTTCCAGCACAGATTTAAAAAGGGGCAGCCCGGGGGACTGTTTGCCATAGAAAAAATGATACGACTGGAAGGACACCGTATCTGTAGCAGCTTGCCTTCCCTTCGGTCTTGACCTGTGTTGGCAGAGCCACTGGTGGTGGCCAGGCTCACTTCTTCCCCAAGGCATTTCTTCCTCCCCTTCCAGTTCTACCTTTCTGTGTGTTCACCATCTCCAGCCTTCCCCAGGCTGGTGCGGTGCCCATCGTCCTTGACACCTTTTTGCCACGTGTGATTTTCTCCTTGGAGCCTTCTCTCTCTGCTTCTCAGTGCAGGATTTTGCTTCTTTATTCTAAAACAAAAATGAGAAAAGGAAGATTCAGGTTCACCTTTTGTTTTCTTTTCTTCACTTACTGCTTTTAAAATGCTTCTCATTCTTTTGTGTGCGTTTTCCTGTTCTCTTCCTCCCCATCACTGCATCGCCCTCCCATCCCCTCTTGTAGGACTCCAAGGCCTCCTCTGGCTCTTCCCCCAGCAACGCAAAGGAGATTTCCTTTGTCCTGTCTTAAGACAAAGCAAAACAAAACCGTACCTCTGTGTCTCTTTTTTTCCACAGCTTGCTTTCTTCTTTAGTGCTTCATCTGCATGGACTGTAATTTCCTCAAGACCTGTACTGGATCTGGCTGGTATTTGTATAGATTCCAGCACAGCAGCATTGACAGCTTTCCTGAGGCAGCGAGGTCGCATACTGGTGGTGTACGGGATACCTCCAAGTTGTGACTGATTACCTTCTGTCTTCATCAGTTTGTCATTGACTCCGGCTGAACTCTGGGAGTCATCACTTTTACCATGAGAGGTTTTTAAAAAAAGATCTGGAAGGAGAAGGTATTATTCTAATACATTAAATGCGTTAGTTTAGAGCACGAAAGACTAATGTGTCGTTTAAGATTAGCCTACATGTACAAATAAGTTTTAAAATTCTAGATGAGAACCACAAATTTACATTCCTCTCCGGCAATTTTCCACCCATCTGCCGTTTTCACTTACCCTTAGCTCCAGCTTGCAGCCAAATACTAGAGTTATGTAGCAAAGTACTCGCCTCACGTGATGCTCAGGCAAGGTATTGGGTTTCCCATTAACATTAGGATTGAAAAGCCACTCATTGATTTAGCTTCATTACAGAGATAACGACTAGATATTTTTCATTCTGGGATTTCTAATGAAAAATGGCTTTCCCATTCATTAAACTGTCAAATTCTAATGGGCCTGTATTTACAGGAATCTCACATACAAAAGCCCAGTCCCTGCCTGTCATACTTGCAGGTATACAATGCAGAGGATGCCACAGCAGCACACGCAGCTCTCCGTGAGCTTGCTGGGATCCCAGACCAACAGCACCTTAAGGGTGAGACCTGCCAAGGCCAATATACCCTGCCTCGTCCTTCTCAGATGGCATGTCATTGACCCTGTAACCGACGGGATGAGATTGTAACTGATCTGCCACAATCGTGCTTGTTGTGCTCTGAATTAAGCTACATGAAAAAACAAAATTAGTCTTTCCTATTATATTCAGGCTTGGAGTGGTTTGCAGACAATGTCAGGAGCCTGTCTGTCATGCTGTTGCATCAGTGTGTGATGGGTAAAGACATATCCAAACACATACTCCAAGTAAAAGTAGCAGAAACATTACTAACCTAGACGGTTAGCAAATTATTTACCAAACATGGCAGGCTGTGAGCTCCAAACATGCCCACGTAGACCATCCCTCTGGATGAAGAGAGCACAAGGTGCAAGGCTGTCCAAATGGGGTGGTTGCTATTGGTGTCATCGATCAAAGGTATTAGATTTCACCACCTAGCCTCAAACAGAATGGGAGCTGGGAACCAGGTGCAATTTCTCTCCATCATTTCTCTGCAAACCTTTATTTCATTAAAAAAAAAAGAACCACGACAAAACAAAAAAAAAAACAACCAAAAGAAAAAATTCCAAGCCCACTTTCCTCTGTTGTTGTCCCTTAGACAAAGAACTGTCCACCCAACGTTAATAACAGCCTGGGATGGGGTCTGGTCTTGGTTCAACCACTGTCACTTGGCTGGAGCGCCCAGAGTAATGGTTTTAATCTTTCAGGCATTTTGAAACCGTAAACCCCGTATCAGCTACTGCGCTACCTGGAGCAGAAAGCAATTTGATTTTCAATTTCTAGCCTTTGTAGCATGTTGACTAAAGAACTCTTTCCTGGGAGAAAATCCGTGCATGTACATACAGGCCCCGACTTTTATGAAGATCAGCAGTATTTCTGCCGTAGTCACTGGAGCCAGACCAAGGCAGGGCTGGTGTTAACGAGAGGAAAATCCAGCAAAGCCCAAGGAAATGACCCAAATCCTCCATATTTCCAAAGGATATTAATTGACTGAAAGACCTTAAAATCAGTGTTTTATGGAGAAAGTTACAATTCTTTTTCTTTCTGTTCTTCCTTTTTTCTTCAGGTCGGTCTGTCCCTAAAGAAAAGAGAGGAAAACTCTCCTCCGGTCCCTCTGTGCCAGTGATGCACATCCTCCATCCTGGCCATCCCTTTGGTTTCTCCTCAGCTCTGTCATGACGGCAAATGCCCTCCTGGCCCTGAGCGTGAAGTGCTCAGGGATCTGTCATATTTTTCTAGACAATTTTAGAAATATTCCTATTTTAAAAAAAAAAATAGCAAAACTTTCCAGAAATTGCAACTCCCCGAATAAAAACCATGAATGTCTAGAGAAGTCTCTTGTTTCACTTGCTCTGACCTTGTCCTTATTGCAGCCCCTCTCCACATAATTTCTGAACACGTGGGTCGTGTTTGGTACCCAACTGCTTATGCCTATTTTGCATGCAGTCCTTTGCACTGAATTAAATCGCTTCTTACTCTGGTTTCTTTCTTCCTCACCTTTCCAGGACCGTCTATTGCCCAGCAGCTCTTTTTCCCTCCTCAATTAACCTTATGTTATTTCTTTCCTTGGGCAAAAATACCTTACACTGCAAAACAAATGTCCCCTCTGATACTGTTTGCTCTTCTAATAATTACTTCTTTAGACTTTTTTTTTCTTTCATTTTTATGGGATGGCCAAAAAAACCAAAGCAGCAGTCTAGAATTATTAATTAAATGTGGCATTAAAGAAATCCTATAAAACTCTAATAATATTTTTATGTGCAAGATTTAATTCTTATTGATTTTCAAGTAGCTTATGTCAGTAAGCAAAAGTAAGTTGCCTGGGTTTTAATACGAATTTTGTTTTTTTGCCATGATGGTGGTCCAGGAAAAGAAAAGATTCTACAGAAAATGTTTCGCTGACTTCTTGGGAAAAAGAAAAAGGCACAGAAAATGCAAAGCAACAACAAACTTAAGAGCAAGGCAAGGTGAAAGAAAGAAATGCAATAAATAATGATGCTGCCCAGAAGTATACGTGGGAGCCTAAATCGTTATTTGCAGGCACAAGTAATTAAAAGCAGGGATAAGATAAGACATTGCTTTTTTATCTGACTTCAATATAAGACCCAAACGTAGTAACAAAAATACGTAAATAAACCAAAAAGTAGCCTGTTGAGAAATTAATCAAGGTATTTTATAATTTAGGGAATGATGCTATAGTATACTTTCAGGACCACTAACACTTTGCATCAGGCATTAGGCCCTTTATGTGCTGCGATATTTCTACTTCCATCAACACTAATATATAAGCACAAGCAGAACAGCGGCCGGGTGAGATATATTTAACGATACGGATTAGGAGACGTACACCAAGTGATATTAGCTGAGGATTTGGTGCTTGAACCGTTATTCCTATGTGCTAGGTATAAATATGTATACATGAGGACAGAGGTGGTGTATATGCATTTAGGAAAAGACCTGGATGTTAACTTCACAGAGACACAACAATTCACACCAGCTGTGAATCTACTTGTGGTAATATATGACAGTAATAAACATGTGAAATATGTTACGGCTTTTCCCTGGAGTAAGCATTTAGGGGACAGCAGCGTCAGACAGAGTAGATCCACAGATCTGTACTGACAGCAGGGAAGCTAGCTACTAAAAACTGATATTAGTTGCTGCTTATCCAAGCTTTTAAACCAGGTTTCCAAGTCTGCGAGGGGGGACATGTCTGGCACCTCCAAGCTGGGAATCTTGCTTTGAAAAAACATGAGCTTCGTTAATATGTACTGGCATGGCTGCTGATCACATCGCGGTGTTACTTAACTACCCACTCATTTATATACATGTACACATATACATATATAAATATACATATACATACACCTACGCCTATATAAATATACATATACATTTATATACATATGTATCTGCACCTGTTGATGGGGTTCTTAGCCGCTGGGCATGTTGAAAGGCTCCCACTTGGCTTCATCTGCTGAGAGCTTCCCGCGTGGCTTGTGGGATCTGGGCTTGTGTTTTTGCAGCTGGGGGAACATTATAGCCTTCTTTGTGGCTATAGGTGAATGCTAAGAACCACATTTCACTTCTAATTCGTACGTGCTGTCATAAAGCGCACGCTGGGAAAGCATTTGCTATGCAAGCTGATGAGTGATTAGCTATACATGGCTGTTTTTATACTTCTGAAGAGATGTTAGACAGAGTGGCTGCAACTGCATTTTGATTCGATAATTGGGTTTGAAGGACTCTTAAATCTATGAAAATGCTTTTCGGTCTTTAAAAAGGTGGTTTAAAGCCCCTTTATGTTTGATTTTGACAGCTGCTGGAATCATTGCAGTAAGAGATCAGATGATCATCTGAGGAAGTTCTTGGGAAGTTTGATACAGTTGTTTACCAAGGAAATGCTGCCCACCAGGAGTGTCTTTTATATTTGTTTCGTATGACTGATTCACTATAATAAAAATGTTACTATTTTCTGTTATAGAATCATAGAATCACAGAATGGTTTGGGTTGGAAGGGACCATCTACTCCGCCCCCCCTGCCCTGGGCAGGGACACCTCCCACCAGCCCAGGTTGCTCCAAGCCCCGTCCAACCTGGCCTTGAACCCCTCCAGGGATGGGGCAGCCACAGCTTCTCTGGGCAACCTGGGCCAGGGGCTCACCACCCTCAGTGTAAATAATTTCATGAATAGGTCCAAAGCCAAAGGCCACATTGAAAATCTTCACTGTGCCCTGGAGAGTAGCCACGTGTCACGAATGTGCCTGAGATCAACGGCCCAGGACAGAGCAGGTCCCAGGAGCAACCAGGCAGGACCCAAACCTGGGGTCTGGGGCTCTGGCTGCTCTCTGGGGAGCTGCCTGGCTACGCTGTGCATCTCCCTCCCTCTTGGGTTAGCAAGTGGCACATGCATTTTACTTTTTTTGTTCATGTGTCCAGGGGTATGTGCAGAGAGAACAGAGTTAAAAAAAACCCCTATTTATCATAAAAATGTTGGTTGGAAGGGTTGGCTTTGCCTACCTAACTCTTAGCTTTAGTGTCCATAACAGCTTGTTCTTCAACAAATGCCCTTCATAACTGAAAAAAAAAAAAAGTGTGTAATGGGATTAAGATAATACCACTAAAAAAATCCTTAAATAATCAGTTACCCATCACTGATGATATGTACGTAGCTAGTTTATTTATAGCGTACTGCGAGCGACCAGGACTCCCGGGTGCTTTGCAGTCCTGGTCCTGGTGCCTCACCTCTGAGGGCTGTGAGAAGCCAGGCTTTTTAGAGCTGGTTATTCTCCTATACTGCTTCTAGTGGAAACCATCCGTTTTTGTTCCTTACAATAAGTAAAGCTATGGATGCCAATTTGTGTGAGGAGTCACAGACACCAGGAGTCATGGGGACAGCAATGAAGATACATTAGTGCTCTTGTGTGATCGTGATTATACAGCCCAGTTCCAAGGGATGGCTCAGCCGGAGAGTATCTCTCAGGATATGTTGTATGATAGAAAAATATCAAATCTTTGGAGCTACAAATTCTCCCGATGGAGTTCTGCATTTGCTTTGTACAGTGCAAACTCATGCTGGCAGTTCCTGTAGGCTTTCAGCTGGAACTCCAGCACTTCCATTACATTTTGGTTTTGGAAAAAAATGAGATTCTTCTCCTCCCAAAAAGTACAGCAAACCTCCAGCCTGTGGGAGAATTAGAGCAGTAGGTCACATTGCATGGCTGAAATCACTCAATTTGATCACATTCAGACCTGTTGCGTTGCGCTGCTGGCAGTCGGGGAAGGGCAGTTACAAGAAGAGCCACCAATGTGCTGTAAATCCCAAGGTTGGCAAAGAAATGTGATGTCGCTTCAAATCTTACAGGCTTCCTGCCAGATCCTCAGCTGATTAAACCAGCAAAACTTCATCAGCATCCTTGACAATAAGGATGCCTGGTACACTTGAAATTAACATGTTTGTGAAGTACCTCATGAGGATTCCCAGGGGGTCTAGAGGCTCCACCCTGGAGAAGGAGAAAAAGATCCTGAAGGTCAACTCATGGACCTGAGCCTTAGGGACAGACTAATGCCCCTGTCCAGGGACTTCACCTGGGGGATGGAGACCAGCCACCCACCAGTGACCCCCAGGAAAGAGCTGAGCAGGGGTTAAAGTCAATGTTTGGGCTAAGATTGCTGGTCTGGGTAGATTAGCTGGATGGCTCATTTAGTGCTGAATTTTGTGTAAGAGCAGCTGTTATTCTTAAAATCAAACTTTAGGAAGCAAATCCTGTCCAGGGGTAATATAGTGCTTAAATCCTCAGAGAAAAGGAGATCATTTACCACTTCTTCAGCTAGTGAAACTTAGTGTCTTTCTGAGCATTAGGAAAGCAGTCTAGTGGTAGGATGTATTCTTATAAATTCTTATAAAGTTACCCGTGGAGGTGGTAGAACTTCCATCATCGATTACCAGGAGAAATATCCTAAATGTATCTGTCAGGAAGGACATAGCTGAACTGATTCTGCTGGAGGTGAGAGGGAGAGAGAGTGATGGACCGGATATCCTTCAAAGGTCCCTTCATCGTGCATCTCCTGATGTTTTGTGTTTGGATTCCTACACACGACTGTCAACTGAATAATCACGAACGAAATAGGATTAAGCTGATGTCCTGTGTGCTAGTCCTTTCTCAACTGATACCTTTAGAAGCTGTTTTATGTGGAAAAATAAGTAAGTGTTTTATACAATGAGCAACAAGAACATCTTTCTTCCCAGTGCTCATATTCTTACCAGCAATAAATCAGCTGAGGCAGGCATTATTTCATATTAACTGTAGTCTAGATGGATGTCTGGTCTCCCAGCTTCCCAAGTCCTTCCACCAAAATGATCAAAAATAGCAGATTGCCTTGCACAAATTAAAACAATAATGGTGCAGCACTGGATCAGAATTTATATCAGCAAAAACATTAAGTGTTTGGTTGGTTGTTTGTGTGACTTTCCTTGCTCCTCAGAATTAAACTAAAAATCAAATAAATTGGTTTCTTGGCTGTTGGACTGTGTTCTTTCTCTGCGTTTGACAGCAGGACAAAGAAGATTCCTCAGGCCCTGTGTATGCACCGATGTTCAGCATAAAACTTTTTTCCTTAGTAGTGAAAATGGGGTAACTAAGCAGATGAGGAGACTTCTGGTGGGAACCAAGACCCAAACCCACGAATCAAAGCGTGTGCTGTAGACTCTGTGCTCACCTCCCATGGACCTCTGAAGGGGGAGGACAACACGACCGTGCTGAAGGCTGGTGGCTGCCGTTCTTCTTCACACCTATCCCTTGAACTTCTCACCCAGGCTGGGCGGCCAGGGAACAACCTTCTCCTGCCTTGCAGAAGTCCTTGAGAAGATTGCTGGGTACCAGCCATGCCCCAGATTTTTGGCCGTTATTTCCAGAGAAAAAGGATGTATCATATGTTACCTTTATTTTTTTCCTCTGGCCCTGGTAAAGGTAAAAGTCAATAAAATCTATATTTGTCTAAGAATTTATTGTGCACCAGCACATGTATTTTAGGTAGAAACAAAATAAAATCATTCATACATCTCATCTGCTCTGCCCAGTTCTTCCCTGGGTTCATTCCTATTCAGTCCTTACTCCCAGCCCTGACCAAAGAATTTTCCTGGGTTTCAATTAAACCAGGACACACGTATCCATGCTCCTTCCTGATGGACGTACTGGCTGTATCGTCCTGTCTAGTCAGCAACACAAACTGCTAGGAAACTTCTCTGGTGCTTAAATTACTGTAAAAAGAGGCTTTAGTAGCTTAAGTGTCTGTTTAGCATAACACAGCAACATACCTCTTTATTTGATGGGTGAGAAAATTTTCCTATTTTTATAGATTAAAATATAAAGAGGAAAATTCAGAAGATTATTTCTGAGATTTTTTCTGCTAAGGATATCACAAAGGAGCTCTGAGAAAAATGTAGTTTTCTTTAAAAGCTGGATTCAACACTCTTCAGCGGGAATTTAGCACCAACTGGTAGCGTGAGGCTGCGCTGCTCATTTCGAACCGGTTTTTACTTCCGAACTGTTTGCTACTGCAGACTGTCATAGACAAGAAAACCTGTAAAACATTATTGGTATTTAGGAAGGTGGACTCCAGCTTGTCTGTTTTCTGTCTAAACGAAGACTAGACTTGGACATTTTGTTACTAAAACAAAACGTGTTGAACTAATCACACTCTGAAACAAGACACGCTTATCCTCAGCTACGATAATCACCTCGCGCTCCCCTGTTATTTCCTTAACACACGTAACATGCATTTTTGTAGCTGTTTTAATGTGTTTCACTTCTTGGCACTGAGCTATCACTCAAACAGTAAAGAATGGGCACGTAGATTTTGCCGTCAGTCTTCTGCCATCCTTGAAGAACAGCTTCACCAGATATTCCTGGAAAAGTCCTTAGACAAATGCTCCATAGTTTCAAAGTTCCATTGCTTGGTCTGTAATCAGCCTCGTCACCCTGTGGGCTTTGCCTTGAATTCAATTACACTGAACTGGCCTCTCAAGCCTTGCGCATATGATTCGAAAGGCTTGATGATGGTGTTAACGAGAACATACAGGGCCACACCGTCTTCAAACGGTCCTGCTATTTCATTGTAACAGATCAGTATTTTATTCCAGAGAATACTTAAAACTACTGATTCCAACATCTTCTCTTTTTATTTTTTAGCTGTGATTTAATGCCAGCTCCACGAGTTGTGCGTTTTTTTGCTGAAGTTAATAATTGTCCAAAGAATCAAGGCTGCTTTAATCATTTCGTAGCTCAGCATGAGCCAGCCATCAGCTGTTAGAAACAGCTTCACAAATACATGACTCATGCAAAGAAAGGAAACGAGCACATTCTGGCATAAGAAGACCAAAGAAAAGCTTTATGAAATTTTTTCACAGTCAAAATATTGCACCCTGTGGAGCATGTGCTCCCCAGAGAATATTCCGTTCAAAGCCACTCAGTATGTGCTGTGCCTTCAGACTCGTCAAGTGTCCTAACACGTTTGATGAGAGGGTAATCCAATTGATCCTGGCAATCTGATATAGATTTTGAGATTTTCCTTTTACAAGAATTTTGCCACCACTTCAAAACACACTCAACCCCAAGGCCATGACTGATGACGAAAAAAAAAACAAAAACAACCCAAAAAAAGACAACCCTCCATTAGTATTTTAATTAATTATCTATTGTAAACTGAAATTCAGGTGATAAAGATGATATGTATCTTGTATGGAGCCTATACAACAAGAGCAATACTCAAAAGAATACTCCAAATGAGCAATACTTCTTGGTTAATGCAAAATATTCCCTCCTCTTTGGATAACAATTTCTCTTGAGATGAGAATTGCCCACGTCTCTGTACACATTCTTCTCTTGTTTCAGGGAACAAGTTATCTGAGAAGTCATTCCAGATTTCACAGGCAAAATGCATTGTGATTCTTAATTGGATTGTCTCCTCTTAGTCCAATATCTCTGAGGCCAAAAAAAAAAAAAAAAAAA
>VWZL01000983.1:462966-483999 GCA_013396915.1 Stercorarius parasiticus
AAACAAAAACCAAAACAGTCCATTGAAAATAATTTTAAAATTTTAAATCGTTAAAAAATAAAAAAAATAAAAATATAAAAGTTCATAACTGAATCACTTTCCTTTTTAAATTACCTGTTTCTTTTTGCCCATCTCCACATCTAAACATGTTATTTTGAAATTTGGGATATTCTTACAAGCATGATTAGATGTATTCTTCATGACACTAAAACCATTCGTGGGGAATAAAGAACCTTTGCATACAATACAATAGCAAATGTGTTCACAATTCCCAGTTGTGACGTACACTACATTTTCCTCTTTCAAAATAGCTATCATTAACATCTGATTTTCTTTTTCTAAATTCCGAAACAAAGCAAGTGTGCCTTGCTGAAGTTGGACTCTTCATTCCAGCAGATTTTTTCCTCCTCCAGTAGTCATAGATGATGTACCCGATTAAGCCGATTCTAATAAAAAAACTCAATTTGACTTCAACAGATTTTTACCTTTTCCATTTCTTTAGCTGTTTTCTTTTTCCCTTTTTGTGTGTCTACCCACATATGCACTTGTCAACAAAGGTGATACCATGATATGCAAATGCTGATAAAAAACCAGCAAAATAAGAGTGATAATAGTCAGCCGTAGATACTGTACGTGCTACCGGCAATGAGTAAATGACTGCAGGCTATAAGGGGATTCTTAGGCGTATCATTTCAATGACTGGATGCATCTAATCTTTTGATCATTAATAGAGCGTGAGCACACAGGGGCACAATTTTACTGGTTTGGGTAATTGTGGAATTACCCTTTTTTGAATGCCGATGCACTTCTGGGTTCAGGGGCTGCTCCATTTGCTCTGCCCTACATGCTGGGCTATTTTTATTATATATTTATCAAACTAATTCTTTTTAGTTGAGATAAATAAAATTTCCAGGTTTTATCTCAGAATTATGTTTCAGAGGTTTTTTTGAGAGTTCACTTTATGTTTATTTTGGTCTACAACAGTAAATAAGGCCCAGGTTCATCCAAAATTGTATATTGGAATTTCATGGCTGTCAAATAATTCCGTTGATTTATGGGTTTATCCACAACATGTAAAACTGAAAAAATGGCTAAATCCTGATGAACTGGTATCTACTTTGGAAGTAAGACAGCAGACCTTACTTCATAATTAATGTAATGCTAGTGAAATAAAATGCTAGTTTGGGCTCTTTATGCAGGTGCTAAATAAGTATGGCTGAGAACATTGCTTCAGCATCAGAATTTGATGGCTCGCAACTAAAACAAGCAGGAAAAAGAAGAGAGTTTTCACAACTCCCTTAGTTTATAAAGCTGTTTTCTAGCTGCTGTAGAATAGAATCACACAAGCAAAAACTTCGCAAATATACTTACCGTTTCACTTTTCAAAATATCAGTGAAATCTGAAGCCAGCTTACAAATTTTTCTTCAAACTTTGAGGGCTCCCGGTTTCAGGTGATCTATTCTTTTCTCTGCCCTCTTGTTCAGAAGTTTAATCATCTGCATATTTGTTTCATAATTATTATTTTTTTTACTTCATGAGCAAATGGTGATAGATTTACAAGATTTCTAGAGCAGCGCAAGTCACTGGGTTTCTGTGTTTTATCTGTTTTTTTTCTTGCTTCAGTTGCCAACTAAAGGACAATTTTTTCATTTAGTTTGGAGGTTTGCATATGCTGCCAACGTAGCCTGGCATTGAGTTGAGTAGAATAAACAGTCCATGACCTCCCACTCTTCTCTCCTCATACCGCACAGTTTCTTCTCAGTCTGAGTACTTAGGAAATATTAGAGCTGGAAGACATTCTTCCCTTCCCATCCTCCAAGCATCTTCCTCTACAAGATGCATCTGCAAAACGGGAGGAAGAATGGAGAGGGCAAATAATGAATAAATGATTTTCTGTGCTTAAATGCAAAACAATTCTTTCCTAGCCATTTTTGGAGTAAAAAATCATTCCAAACTACCAAATCCTAGCTAAATCTCAGCAAAGAGCCTGAGAAAATTCAAATAAAACTTGAAAATTTGTCTAGTGTGTGACTCGGAGCTTATAACTTGCGTTCAGTTGATGTTGCACCAGGAGCACACAGGTATCGCTTTCAAGGGTGTCACCAATAACATGGACTGGAAAACACTTATAACAAAAAATAGACTTTCATAGGAGCCACTGTCAGTAAACTTATTTCAAATACACCAGTCAACTGGCAATGGGAACTTAACTCCTTCCTAATGGCCATGGGCCAAACCAGCCCAAAGTGCCTACGATTGCCGCAGAGGCTGCCCAAGGCTGGTGCCTGCAAATGTGCTAATCTGTGGCTATTTGATAGGTAGGAACGCCAAAACTCTCGCTATCATCCCATAAACGTTGATCCAAAGGGATTTACGGAAGACATAGTTTTTAATGATCTGAGCTTTGTGTAAGAAATAGTAACCGAAAGATAATGCTATGTTAACATCCAAATGTGGGCACGTGTGCATGAAGATGTGCATATATATATAAAAAAATACATATATGTGTGCATGTTTGTATTTATACAGACACAATACAGAGCTACCTCAGTCCTATTTTGCATTCCCCCGACGCAGTGCAGTCCAATGCCAAACAGTCGTGGCAGTTTCAGTTTTCATGAGTTATTTTCAGGCTAGGGGCACCAAACTAACAATACTCCACCACATATTCAGAAACATTAGGGGTTTCCAAGGAGTTTTAATTTATTTTTTTTTCCTGACACAGATATAGATAAGAATTTCGCTTTTCTCGTGCCAACTGTATTTGTTTTTCAGTAAGTCTGAATGTTTTTTTCCTCTTGTGATGGTTGAATAAGAAAGAAGATTAATGCAAAAAAGAAAATGAGATTGCTGCTGTTTCACATTTTGTGCCTTATTTATATTAATAATTGAATACATCTAAGATTACTTTTATTGAGGAAACAATAAATGTTTAATAAGTGAATGAGCGGTCCATCATAAAAATAAGTGCTAGTTATAAGGTTTTTTCAGGGGGAAAAATGTTTTTGCTTTAAATCATCATAGGGACACTTTATTACCATTGCTGCGTCATTAACATCGCACATTATTCCGCAGCGGGATGAGGTAACTACAAAGATATAATGAGATTTTAGTAGAGACAATATGCAGTATCATAAAATGTGTGAGTTTTGGTGCTCAAATTGAGCTTGGAGGCTGATATATAGTAATAAAGCTTTTTCCAGCCTGCTTGGAAAAGAAGCTTCAGCTTTCGTGCACGGACGGGTGGTACTGCCAACCCCCACTCCAGCTGCCTTTCGGGCTGGAATTCAGCAGACGGCTCTTGTTGGGCATCGCGTGAAAGGTCTCAGACCTTGATTCAGCGCAACAGCAACACGGTTAATAATTGAAGAGGTAAGGAAAACGTCAATACCGTGGCGAGGCCAAGGCAGGCGCTTGGATTTTCAACCGGCATTATTGTCAGAGAACAAAAGGATGAGCCACAGCAAAACAAAGCAAGGAAAATAAATTAAAAGCATATTAGCGATGTAAAGGAATCGGAAGCACACAGATAAGGGGAAAGCAAACATATTGGTGTTAAATCCCTTGCTAATGCCTTTGAATACACTAGAAGGATTTGTCCTGTAGGTTTATACAACTACATACAGAAAATACCCACTTCAAACAGCTTTTTGGTAAGAAATGGATTCAGAAAGAAGAGGAGGTGTGTGCCATTAACTCACCCCTCTCTAGTTAATGAAGTATCTAGTCAAGGATGAGTGAAGGACCTGCTCAAGAGGATTAGTTGATCCTATTAATTGATTTTCAGCATTTCACATATTCCTCCTCTGAACAAATCAGTCCACAAACCCATCCCTGGTGCTGCTGAAGGACAGAAGGATGGCTCCAACCAGGGACCCAGGGCTGGGAAGGGCACATTTTGGTGTGCTCCAAGACAAAATGCTTTCTGCTTTTACACTCCTGATTCCTCCAAGAGCAACAGTGGTGTAAGAATTAGATCCAGCGAGCCCCAGGCAGCCTATGTAGTAGCAGCATTGCTGTCCTGTGGCCAAAAGTGAAGGTGCACAGTGGCCACAAGCAGCCTTCAGCCTTGTGTCCGTGGACTGGGCACCAATTTTGTACCTGGTGCCACCAAAATTACCTGGCAAGTGCTTTGAATGCCTCTTCTGACTTGACCCCGGGAAAACAAGTAAGATGTTTGCTACCAGAGCTAATTGCTCAGGAAATTGCTGCCTAGGGTTGGATGGTTTAGAAAGCCAGCAACTTCCCAGCTAGAGAGAGAGGGGGTAAGAGCAGTGATTAAAATAAACAGAAACTTCTCCCTGCTGCGTCTCCTCAGAAAATGCTGAAAGGAACCAGGTCATAGCACCATTTGTGTTGTGCCCTCGGGGAGGACGGGAGCCCATCACGAGAGGACGTGCCACGAGCCTCTGCGGGAGGCATCGGAAGATCTCCTTACTCGGCACTTTCATTACAGCAAAGAGTTCTCTGATGTAAAGGCATCCCTGCACCATTCCCAGCTAAGAGCCTGGGCCTGAGGATTTTGAAGGACAGGTTCATCCAAGATGCCAAGATTTTCTGAATGCAGTGGTCCAGGAGTCACCTCTGAGGCAATGAAACACCGTTGTGGGGGGCACGTCTGGGATTAGGAAGATCAAATTCCTTCCATGGAGGCCTCTGACTCCCAGGAAGCAGCAAATAAGGTAGTGAACCCTTATCTTAGTGTCATCAGGTGTCCGATTAGCTAAAATAGAAGCTCTAAAAAGGAAAACTGTGCTTTTGTCTTATTTAAAGATGATTGCTGCAGCCTGCTGCAGATCAATACTTACAGCACTTTCTTCTTGACCCGATTCAACAAAACTCATCTTTTACAGAAAGTCCTCTGTGGTCAAACGAATGACAAGGTGGTGCTGTGAGTCTGCAGCAGGTGAAATGTGCAGCTGTAGGGCAGGGGCACGGGGCAGTGGTACAGCCATCCCTGCCACCCTCCCATGGCACTTTTGTCTCCTCTGACTCTCCTTTGCCGCAAACAAGGCGGACGCTTGACTGTGTCCCTGCTGCCTCGTGAGCGCAGTCAGCCTGTGCTCAGACCTCAGACGTGCCGAGTCCTCACTGCTTGGAAACAAACCCGCCCTCCAAAAATTCAGTGTGCTAGGGTGATTAGCATACATTCGTTCCCCTCCAACACGGGGCATCAAAAAAGCCGTTTATTTCCCATGTGGATGCCACTCAGGCTGATGCTGGGAGGCAGTTTTGCTGTGAAATCCCCCTTAGAAGGACAACTCAGCTTGCGCAGCGGTCAGTGGGATCTGCAGGAACCTGTACGTGCTCTGCACGCCCTGGGGAGTCGCACACGAGGAGCAAGTGTCCTGCCCACGGCAGTGTGGGTCCATGGGCCATGGCCACAGGGCACATCATCCTCAGACCCAACCTGAGAACCTCTGCTTTGCTGGTCACTGTGTGATAGCCACCCTTCTCTGCCTGTCAGTCACTTTGGCTATTTCCTTCTAGCTTGGAAAGACCGTTCACTCCTGTGGTACCTTCTCTACATAATATCTAAGTCAAAGCCTTCTGATGCAGTGAAAACATGAACACTTATTTAAAAGCCCATCTTCGCACACTCTTTCTTGGATGTGCCTTACTTCCTGAACACTAATGCCAGATTAGGTCTGCTTGGGAGGGCTGAAATTTGTGACAGATGCCTCCTGATGCCGTGAACACAGGCCCACATATGCTGCTCCACAGGGACTTCTCCAATACACTCTCATCCCTTATGCCAGGTTCCAGATTTAACTACCAATACGGAGTTTTTAATGGATCCCATAAATATGATTTCACGGCCATCAAATGTTGCTATTGGTTTCTGTAGCTTTGGGAAGTAGTATAAGAGTGTTATGAAGATGATAAATCTGTAAATCTGCTGAACCATCTAAAAATGCTGGAAAAATAAGTAGATGTGATATATGCCTCCTCTTGCACAAGAATTTGCTGCCCAGAATATATGCAAGTGCTGCTGGTGGTTCCTCTTATTACTGCAGGCTATGGGAATCGTATGGAAAAGGTCCTAAAAGTGACAGACAGAGCTGGTGTCCTCTGGCTTTTCCAAGGCTGAGCTGCCCCACTCTAAGTACTCTTCCCTTTTGCTCTCCAGTGTCTGGAAGAGAAAGGGAGGTTTTACTACAAAAGCCTTCTTTCCACCCCATTCCTCATCTCCAGGGCACTTGATTGAGATCATCCTTGTGAGCTGCACTGCAGAAAAGTCCCCTTTTTCACATATTGCCAAATTAGTGATTTTCCAAGATAACCAAGAACACAGAAGGACCCAAACCTTTATCCTCTGAGATCCTTTATCCTGAGCAATTGCTGCCATGCAATATTTGGGGAGGGGAGTGGGTAAGTATCAGGAATGACATATAACAGGAATTGTGAGGAATCACCACTTTACTGGTGCATAGTTCATCTTTCCTAAAATAATAGTAATTCCTCCAGCTTGCTAGACGACCAGGGCTGGGCAAACAAGCTCTCCAGCGCAAGCTGTCTCCCACCACCGCCCCTCCAGAAAGGACCGCAAGCTGTTGCGTTTGGAAAGTGTACGCACACATCTCCACGTACCTCGCAGCCTCGTGCTCTGACAGAAGGCAGCTTCTGGCTGCTGGTACGACACAGGAGCGTCCCCACCGCCTTGTGACTTTGCACTGCTGATTTTCACGCTTGCTTTATCTTCCTCTTCAAAATCACTGGTGCTGACCGCTGTTAGAGAAAGGGCGCTGGACTGCAGCCCTGATTCGGTCAAATACCCCCAGGCCCAAGAGAGAAGAGACATTTTTTTTCCAATGAGTTAAGACTACGCTTCTTTCCAGAATTTATTTGTGTTTCACAAATTGCTTTCTGTCATTCAGAATTAACAGCTTCATATGTGAAAGTAAAACTCTGCCAGTTTGCCTCCTGCAGACGATGACTGGATGCGGTTACTTCCTATATTCAGAATCTTTAAATCAATACAGGCGCTATGCAATTGGCCACCTCAATTGCTTGATAACATTTCAATGTTTGCTTAAACAGATCCATAACCCAGAAGGAGCTTTTGCAATCACAGATGCGGTCGTACCTGGTGTAAGAACACAGGTCACTATGGATGCATGATAAGTTTCTGTGCTTGTCAGAATGTCTCCTTCACCCACGGGGATCTTTCATCAATAGCGGGAGGAAATATTTTTCTTTTCTGCCGATATCCATAATATTCAGAACTTCGCAGTAATCCAAAGGGTGCCTGGTCTGAGTGTTTATGGACTCCAACCCAGCAAATATTTGCAAATGCTTTGATATTTGCATTTGGCTTTAGTTGCTAAATACGAGCAGTAGAGACATTACAGAAAGGTACATCGTGACAGATGTCAGCTACCCCCGGGGAGGACTGAGGACTTAGCGATGGATGCAACCTGGAAATGAAGGTAGGAAATGGGTTTTAAAGACAATAAATTAAGATGAAAATAACGCACAGGTGGAAGCAGGGTTTGTGGTGGGAGGAGACAGTGATTGTATATAATTAAGGGCAGGATGACCTGCTCATGCCCCTTCTGACTCTATTTTCTGAGGCTGTGGAGGCAAAGATGTTAGAGGCTGAAGTTCCCGCTACTCCTATATCTAGCGTAAGTATAGTCTCTGAGCCGCGGTATCTTTTTCCATAAGTTGCGCCGGGAAAACCTGTTACATTGTGGAGAGTCCACATGAAAGCAGAAAGGGAAAAATTAGTTACTACAGAGGAAATTAGTTTAGTGGACCATATCCAGAAAGCCATGTGGTACTGTATTATACATAATTTCATCCCTTCACACTTAGTAAGGATTTATTACCTGATGTATCTCATTTCAGCCTACTGGCTTCTGACTCTGAAAGATGGCAATAAACCTGGCATTGCCATTTTCATGTTTTGTGCTATGAACATGTATCTTTAGCAAATAGTAACCCCGCTTTGGAGATTGGAGCCACAGAAGAGCATTCAGAGAAGCTTGCAGGCATGGGCAGCTGGTTTTGGTTTGAAGGGCTGCCAAAAAAAAAAAAACCTTTCAAAACTTAGCTCTTCCCAACCCCATATATCCTTCACAAACTTTGCCTTCCCTGTGGAAATAAACAAAAAAGGCTTCAATGAATTCAGTAACTTGAGGGATTGTTTCAGTCAGGATACAGTGGTATAATCCTCTCATATGAGTAACCAGTGCTATTAAAAGTTCAAGCAGGGCATTCGTGTGAAATTTCCAGTCTGCCCATTATTTACCTGGACCTTACCTCTAGGTAGTTAATGCAAAAAACCCCATAACTCTGTCAAACATTTGAAGAAGAGAAAATTCCTAAGAATTCACCCTGGTACATGAAGGATTTTGCCTGTCTCCTAGAAAATACATAGCCCGTCACCCTAATTTTGAATCAGAAACTCATGCATCTTGACCCCATTTCTGATTGTGGGACTGCTGACTCTACTGCTGGAGCAGTGTTTTCCCCCAGGACATGTTCGTTTATCTCATTTCATGTACCTTATTTTGGTTGTATCCACGCATTATCTTTCCTGCCACAGCACTCTCAATTTTCTGCCTGTGCCTAGAACTGGTCCTTGCTGTGATTTATTAATTAGTCCTGGGATATCGCGGACATCTGTTCCACAGTGGCTCAGACACAGCTGGCTTGAGCTAAGAAATAAAGATACTGTCTTCCTAATCTTAGTGTGTTTTTAAAGCAAATCTTATGCTCCCTTATGAGGACAGGCTGAGAGGGTTTGGGTTGTTCAGCCTGGAGAAGAGAAGGCTCCGGGGAGACCTTCCAGCCCCTTCCAGTCCCTAAAGGGGCTCCAGGAAAGATGGGGAGGGACTCTTGATCGGGGAGGAGAGCCATAGGACAAGAGGGAACCGTTTTAAACTGAGAGAGGGGAGATTTAGATGAGATCTGAGGAAGAAATTGAATGGAAGAGGGTGGTGAGCCCCTGGCCCAGGCTGCCCAGAGAAGCTGTGGCTGCCCCATCCCTGGAGGGGTTCAAGGCCAGGCTGAATGGGGCTTGGAGCAACCTGGGCTGGTGGGAGGTGTCCCTGCCCAGGGCAGGGGGGCGGAATGAGATGGTCTTTAAGGTCCCTTCCAACCCAAAACATTCTATGATTCCCCAAGGCTTGCAGGCTATTTTCTACCTGTCATCTTCAACCTCTGGATTTGAACATTGTGACTACTTGGATGTGGACCAAAGAGCTGATGGTGAGATTTTCCACAATATAACGCATTGCTAATGCTGGAAGCAGAGGAAGAAAGAGATAATTGTCAGGCATTCGGTCTGCAGGAAGCTAACTTCAGGTACAAGTGGAAGCAGCCAAGGTCTCTGGAGCAGCAGTGGTTGTGAATAAAAGATGTCACCTTCTGCCTTCTCAGCCAGCCACTGCTGGGGAGGGCAGGGAGCTGGCATAGTGCTGTCTCTACAGCATCAGTGATCTGAAATAACTTTTGCTCTTCTCCCTCTTGTTTGTAGTCAACCTAAAGTTCATCTATCTCCCCTTGTGACTATTTAGTTTCACCAGGTCTGTGATCATCCCAGGACAGTGAATACTGGATTACAGTCACACCACAGCTGGTGCAGATATGCAGGAACTGAGAAGGATGAGGCTCAGCTCTTCCATGGCCATAATGAATTGGTGTCAACTCATACACTGGTGGCTGGTTTTGAGCTGCCCTCAGAGGCTTATATTTTAAGACCCTTAGTCCAGCTACTGTGCTTAAGTTATTCCTAGAACACTTAAAGGTGAAACTCCTTGGATGTTTCTTAATGTCAAGCGAATTTCCCAAACTGGCATGGAATAGTGTAGTTTTACACTTTTTTCCCTGTTATCCCATTCTGACTTTTTGGAAAATGTTTCTGGAAGGCAGCAATAGGCTTCATACACCCCCTCAGAGACATTTAACTGGATAGATACCTCTGGACGTGCAAGTGAAAACTTACACAAATATTTACTATTCATATAACCAAACAACCCTTCCTCAATAATGCCCTGCTTTTCCTTGCTCTGTTTAGTAGGCTTGATGGCATTCCATCACTGGCTGTTTTTCAGTGGCATTGCTAGCTGGAGCCAAAAAAAGATGACGGACAATAACTTACACTGAAGTGTTACTGAGGAACAGTGAATAAATTAGCCGAGGAACACTGAGGCATGGAAGCAGAGCTATCCCATGAGTTTGCTGACATAATTCAATCTCATTTCCCGAATGTAAGACATAAGGTAATAACAGACAATGGTTGCTATGTGCTGGCCATCATCATTTTTCTCAAAAACGCTGTTTACTGCATCCTACAGCCTTTTTTCCTGGGCCATTCAGCACGCTGGATAAACCGAAGTTAGGGTGAGTCAGTGATCTATACTCTTGGCTTTATTTAGTTCATGTCCCTGCAAGGTTTTCTGTTTAAAAAGTACTGATTGTTTTTGGGAGAAGTGTTATAGTCATCATACGGCACAGGTTAGCTCCAAAACCACGCTGCAATGGCCACTACACCAGCACAAACCTTTTCATTAGGTGCAACGAGCACAAAGTGTGGCCTCATGGCAGCGTCTTTAATATATTTTGGGGAGATCCAATCAACTTGGAAGAAGTGTTTGCTCCTAGTGAATATCCTCTGCAATTCAATTTTTTCAGTTATGAAAAGAGATCATGTAAATTTTTCCCTTGCCGATTTACATTACAAAGGTGCAGCTTTTCTTTGTGCCTTGCTGGGATACAGAATTTCAGCGATTATGATGAATGAGAGGAGAGATTAGTCTATCTTGTCAGTCTATTTGGCAAATAAGGTTGTAGCTACTTGTACACGGCAAACAATCAATTGTTGTATAATTAGTTGCATTTTGCACCATTGGCATTAAAGTTCAGCAGGTCTGAACTCCTTCTCTGTCCTTCCTTGTTCATTAGAGCTTCATTCACATTCCTCACAGAACAGCTTAGTTTGCTTTTTACTTTTAATTAAAAAGGCAAACTTTTGGCATCTGCATGCTCTGAAAATGCAAACAGTTCTTAATTAAAGTGCAATATAGTGCCAAAAATAAGCATAATTAGTTGGGCAGTGCAGCAGTTAACAACGTACTTCATTCTGTGTATACAAAACCACAAAAAATTGCAAAAACAGGAGCAGAGTTTAGTGAAAGGAATAAAATAACGGTAATAAATCAGCGCTGCACAGTTTTTAAACCCTTTATTTCCCTCATTACCATTATTCCGATGAGAATCATATCCATTCTCTCATGGTATTGCATTAAAATCTTGATAGTGTGTCTTCATATTTGGTGTTATTAATAATCATGCAACTGTGTAGTTTTCATTGCTTATTTACTCAGATCTAATAGAAAACCCGGCTGCTGACTGTATTAGAGTGCTATATTACGTTGCATTACAGCAATAATCATGTCTGTAATTTCTGCTGTAGAAGATGGATCCAAGTTGCAAAAGTGAGATCTGGGAACTGGATTTCCAAAGCCCCTGATAGATGGATCCAGGGCTTTACTTGGACTTACCAGCGTAATTTAAACACCTCCTTTATATGTTAAAGATTGATTTGAACTTGGCTATCAAAAGTCTGGGGATAATTGTTCATCTCCTCAAATAGCAAAATCCTGCCAGAAACTACATTATCTATGAGCCTCTAAGTATGCAATTTCACTTCTGGGTTCTTCCAACTCTGAATTCGAACAACAGTAAAAATACCGAGAGTCTTCAAATGCAGTTATTCTGAGGAATTCCAGCTTCTTTGCAGAACCTTGTTCCTCCGCATTATGCCTTTCTAGGAATATCTGGGGATTAAAGAAGTTTTTGATTTGTTTGCAACAAATTCGGTACAAGAGAAAAAAATAAAGCCCATGAATTGCTGTTTCAGTACCATTTGGGCGCATCCATATATGAGATTATGGCTCTCTCCCCTGACTGCTTATTGCTTAAAAAAAACGCAAACACATCCTAAATCCAGGCTCCCCCGTTTCAGGTCAGAGGCTCAGTTGGTGTACAGGAACATAACTCCGTAAACCTGAACAGGTTTAAACCCAAGAAGGAAAAGATTTTTTTTCCAAAGTGTTTTGCTTCTTTTTATAAACCCTGATTTCAAAACTCAGGCTGCTCTTAGAAAGTTTTCCAAACATCCTTCAAAGAAAAAAAATAATACATTCAATGCTCTTCTGTAGCTTACTCCAGGATAGATACTTCTTCTATGGCCTTGATCTTCAGCCTGGCCTCCTGCTGGTGTCCAGAGGAGTTCTGTAGATGGATGCTGTACGAGGTCAACATGCACCAGACCTCCTTAATGCCCTTTGAACGATACTCATGGCCTGGTCCTCCTACTTTCCCATTTTTCTTAAAGCAAA
Source organism: Stercorarius parasiticus (assembly GCA_013396915.1). Taxonomy (NCBI): domain Eukaryota; kingdom Metazoa; phylum Chordata; class Aves; order Charadriiformes; family Stercorariidae; genus Stercorarius; species Stercorarius parasiticus. The sequence goes on from VWZL01000983.1 coordinate 475,318, forward strand.
AAAAACCCTCATTTCAAAACTCTTTTTTCTTCATTTTCCCTTGTAGAGAATTATGCATGTGACACAGCATTTACTGAAGATAATGGAAAAGCTTTTACAAATGGATGGACTCAGGCTTCCAAATATCCCATGAAAAAAAAATCTTGCCTGTTTCCATCCATCATTCATCAGGATATGGAAGAGAGAGGAGTGTGTGAAAAATTCCTGCTGGAAAAAGCATACATTTTTCCCCAGCCTTTGCAATTTGCGTCCTTCCCCATGCACTGATGAAGGGATTTCTTTCTTGCCTAAATACCCCTTCCCAAAAATAAATAAACTCACGAAGCAGCAACCTGCTACTGGATCCTGTGCTTCGGAAACAGCAGCAGCAGCAATGTGTTTGAAATTCCATGGTTTATTTGGTCATATTTTAATTAGATGCCTGCTCATTTTGAAGTTAATGTGCTTGTCCAGCTCATGTCCTGGTGAAAAACATTTCTTATGGATGTACTGATTTAAGCCTGTAAATCTTGCTCTCAAGCTCTTTATGGGACTGACTGGAGAAAAGGCAGAAACCTAAAGACCAAATTAATTTGTGTGTGTGTATTTTAACACCCAATATTTTCTGTTTGCGGTTGCTGGTAAGAATAAGGTTACTTGTGCATTCAAGAAGGGCACTTAATAATGGTCTGATTTACACATGCAAGTGTAGATGCACAGAAGCAGTATCAGCTATCGAATGCTTTGAGCAGGAAACGAGGTCTGAGGCCAGTCCAGCAGTAGTTAATTACTTAATTGATAAAGACATAAAAAGTCATAACCTAGCCATGATTTAAAAAATTAATTTACTAATTTTTACGGTGCTGAAGGAAGCAAAATGGAGTAAATAACACATACCTCGCATAGTCCTGTTTATACCCCACTTTTTGTTTTTTTAACTCAGATGACTCTATAGGCCAAGCTAGTTTTTGTCTGCTTGTTTTAAAGCAAATATAAAAAAAAATATTAAAGTTTCCTGCATGAATATTGCCGTAACCACCTGGCAGCTTTGGGAAGTGGAGAAAAAAACGTACAAGGACAAACTACGCACCTCTGTCTAGCACAAAAGAAATAACCCTCCGTGAGAACATTTAAAATATACTTTGCAAATCTACTGGTACGCGTTGTTTAGCTAAGCCTCTCAATACAAGCATTTCGGCATTATGGGAGGCTGGTGTGCAATTTAGCAGAACACAGAAATTGTCATCATCCCAGTAAACACGCAAGGTAAAATAACAACCTAAACATATATTACTGCTTAGCATAAGACAGCCTAAAATATAAAAGCACTCTCTGTCAGCGCTGCCTTCGCCACTTTTAAAAGAGCCTCTAAAAATGGAATAAAGTATTTCAGATGGGAGACATTAAAAATAACTGCAGCACATACACTCCAGTCATATAGTACATATCAAAGGGTACGTTGCTGGGCTTCTTGGGTATCTTCCTCTGGATGACTGGCATTTTCATTAGAGGATCCAGAAATGCCCGTGATTTCCTCCCCTCCAGAATTCCTGCAGCTCTAGAGAAACCACAGGTTAGGCTCAGAGATGACAACACCTCTTCTTCGTCCCGCCTTCCCCTTCACAATTTCATTTTTCCCTTGGTCCCAAGGAGAGGACACGCGATTTTGAGCGGTCCCATCTGTTTCTCCACCGTTTCAGCCCGCAGCACTGGGCTCTCCGGAGCAACACTTGCTCCAGGATGCCTTGGCCACTCCATGGGGCTCTCAGACAGCAAGGAAAATCTACTGATTAATGTGGCTGCGTAACGCAGGTTTATAAATCTTCTGTCCTTTGACATATCCTGGCCTGGCTGGACTAGGAAAATACTCAGGCCAAAGATTATCATCAGCTGCAAACGCAGAGCGAGCAGGGAAGGAAAAGGAGCTTGGCATTGCCAGCTGGACTGGAGGCAGGAGAGATAGAAAATGAAATCTTGAACAAGTCTCTCCTAGCACTGATCTGTCTGCATATTCTCTCTCGCCCTCCTTTCTTTTTCACTGCTAAAAAAACAGCCTTTCCCACCCCGTGTCTATACCCAGCACGTGACACAGCAGAACCAGGGTCTGATTCTGCATCCTCTTAGTGAAAAACCGCAAACGGTGGTTTGCTCAATGCAAAGGCCAAAATCTGGCCCTTAGCACTTTGAAAACGCGAGGATCTTGGCAATTTCATTGCCAGAGCTCGGCGTCACTGCTGGGATGTGGAGTTGTGAAGACTATCTCAAATTTTGACTCTCTCTGGATTGAACAAATTGTGCTGAAAGGCACATGTCACTTCTCATTGCAATTAATCAAAGGCTTCTTCTCACTCAGTGTGTTGCTAAAATCCACTCCTATGTCTATTTTACCTCTGAAATTACCCTGAACCACAAAATTACCCTGAACGCCAAGCCCTGTGTCATGGCCTGGTGCTGTTATCTAGAAACTTAAGATATCTTATTCTTACAAACAATTTGTCTTCAAAAAAAAAAACAAAAAACCCCAAAACACAACAGATGAAGAGGAGGAAAAAATGTCTTATGTATATACTATGGATGTAGTCCGTTGTATAATTTGGTAGATTATCCTGTGTGGAGTAATTGTCTGGTGCATGGAATAAATAAAAGCAGTCTTAAATCTCACGAATGATATAGCAGTGTTTCTGATGTGTCTCTATTCTGAGGCAAAATGCCTGTGGGAAGTGACTGTTTAGGTAAAAGCTTTGCAAGGGAAAAATCCTTCTGGGAGAAAGATGGTGCTTCTCTGCAGAAAACTCCTTAGAGCAAACTGGGGTTTAGTGAAATGTTTTTGGCGGTTACACGAACGGTAAGCTTTGCAAGCCCTGATTCCTTTCTGACTTCTTGGGGATTTTACAGGGGAAATTTTCAGAGACTCTGAGTGATCCGGGGGAGAGCACTGTTGAGACATCAGGCCTGCAGCTCCCATGCTGCTGAAAATGGGTCACTGAGATAAACGTTGGTACAGGCTTCCCCCTTGGGAGTCTCTATCTACGGCTGCACCACTGGAGAAACTGCATCACCGGCATGATGCAGGAAAATGTGGATACTTGAAAAAATGAGCAGGCCGTTGGTTAGTCCAAAAACCTCGGTGCCATCTAATCCCCACGCGAAGTCAAACGAAGCTGACAATTCATTTAGTTTCAGAAAATAATTTGGCAAGCCAAACGTCTTGTTTATCTGTCATCCTCACAAACCAAGGCCTTGCCAGGGTTGGTGCTAATCAATATAAGCATTATTTTACAACAATTTTACAAAGAGAAATTATCAAATAAAATCAGTCTCAGCCTGTTCCTCTCCTTCTTTTTATAGGCATGCACTCCCTCCTCTCCTACATGTCTTCTTCCTTTCTAGACATCTGCTGAAGGAAGAAAAAAAGCCTGTTAGGTCATTAATTCAGAAGCATCCTTCTACTAAAAAAAAAAAAAAAAAGCAGCAAACTAAAATTGAAAAATATCCAGGATGCTTTGGCGCTGCTCCCAAGCTCTCATTCCACTTGTAGCTGATGATAGGATGCCACTTTGTTGAAATGATTAATCAGTGGCAAAAGGGCTCTTACCACCTAACCCTCAGCTAGACTCTCCACAGCCCACTTGTAGGGGTTTGATCAGCCTCTGAATCTTCTCCTTTCTTCTCCTCCAAGGGATTGTGGCTTCGGCTTGAAAATCTCATAGGTCTGACTCCCTCTTCCTGTACGCAACGCAGTCCTGAACCCTGTGGACCAGGTGTAAGCAGTGAGAGCTCATTATTCCTGCAAAGTAGTAAATAATAGATTTGTTTTAATGATGACCTCCTGTTGATGCAAGAGGAGCATGAAAAGGCAGTAGACCCCAAAGGAAAAATTTCCTGCTGACTCTCAAACCCAGTCATCAGTCATTTTCAAAGCCTCCTAAAAATGCAGCTGGCCAGAATCATAGAATCATAGAATGGTTTAGGTTAGAGACCATCTCGTTCCACCGCCCTGCCCTGGGCAGGGACACCTCCCACCAGCCCAGGTTGCTCCAAGCCCCGTCCAGCCTGGCCTTGAACCCCTCCAGGGATGGGGCAGCCACAGCTTCTCTGGGCAACCTGGGCCAGGGGCTCACCACCCTCACAGCAAACAATTTCTTCCTCACATCTCACCTAAATCTCCCCTCTTTCAGTGTAAAACTGTTCCCCCTCATCCTATCACTACATGCCCTTATAAAAAGTCCCTCCCCAGCTTTCCTGGAGCCCCTTTACGGACTGGAAGGAGCTGGAAGATCTCCCCGGAGCCTTCTCCAGGCTGAACCCCCCCAACTCTCTCAGCCTGTCCTCCCAGCAGAGGGGCTCCAGCCCTCCCAGCATCTCCGGGGCCTCCTCTGTCCCTGCTCCAACAGCTCCGTGTCCTTCTGCTGTTGGTGCCCCAGAGCTGGAGGCAGCACTGCAGGGGGGTCTCCCCAGAGCGGAGCAGAGAGGAAGAATCCCCCCCCATCACCCTGCTGCCCACGCTGCTGGGGATGCAGCCCAGGCTGCGGGGGGTTTTCTGGGAAGGAACTGCAGCAAAGAGGAGCAGAGGCAAAGGGGTGCGGGACACAGAGTAATGGCTGTGTTACTGCTGGGAGGGAAGGGGAGTAGGAGCCAACATAAGGGGAGGATGCAGAGTGCTCCCTTCCCACTCTGCCTCGTTCAAATTGCAGATAACCTCTGGCAGAGGCAACCTGAGCAATTCTCAGCAGGTGCAGAAAGGTATAGCTTTAAATACAGCAAATATACAAAATCATGTGTGGAGTTTAAGAGTAAGGCCTCTCCCACCTTTCCTCTCTCCTTTAAATGAGTTATAAGCATGAATGCTCACTGAGTGCCAAATTTGCTGCACTTTACTCTTCATCATCTCTGAATAAAAATATATAAGTCCAGTGCAAGAATGAATAAATTCAGCCCTTAGATTTATCAATTATTTTTCTAGTCACTATCTCGCAGCAGTCATTGTTAGCGGCTGAGCGACAGGCCAAAGCTGTCACTGTCCATAAAAGTCTGAACTGTAATCCATAATAACTATTCTATTTTCTCTTCACTTCATTGCAAATGTGAAGATCCGGATTTGCACATCACACCCCAGCAGGATTCCTGCGCGCGTGTGAAACGCGGCTCACCGCAGAGCACCGTGGATTTGTTACACCTCTCGCCTGATCACGGCGGATTGCTTACGCTGAACCGTGCTTAGCATTTTGGTATCAAGTCTGGGCCTTTCCTTTTTTGCAGTCGATATTTTAGGAAGGTAAATATTTAGCATTCATTCTGTGGAGGAGATGCTCTATTTTTATCATCGGACAAGAAGGAGGTCATTGTTCGTGCAGAATTGCCAATCAGACTCTGGTCTGAGCAGAAGCTCGAGTCCTTTGCAAGAGTCTTGTTAATGCTGTTGAGGCATGTTTTCATTTGGGTTCTTGCAAAACATTTCTGGTTTTAAATTCTGTAGTGGATTTTTCAAGTGTAATTTAAGTTTAAGAGTAACTTAAGCTGGCTCTAGGGCCAACGCAGTATTGAGAGCTTCTAAAAAACCCACCTTCCTAAGTGTAAGAAGGAGGTTAACACCGTTATTAGATGTTCTTCGCGATACCTATCCATAACATGTGAAAATCAATATATTTATATCAAGACCCTCAGGTCCCATTCCCCACCGGAGTGGACTGGCACAGCCCTCTGGACGCCAGGAGAGCATGTGGAATTATAACAGCCTGTTGCAAGGAGCAAGCCCAGACCCTCACTGCTGATGTGATGATTGGGAAGCACCTTCTCTTCTTTCATCACGCCTACTCTCACAGACCCATGAGACCCGCCTTCTCTGGCTCCCTGGGGGAAATTACATTAAAAGATGCCTGAGAGGCTGTGCTGTGTGGCATCGTTATGGCCCTGCTGTATATTTAGATGCAAACCAACCTGCTGAGTAAGTTCTCACCTAAGGGCTCTCTTCCTCTGTGTGTCCTGCAGGGGACACTGCTCCCCATATGGACGGGCAACTTTTTCCGTGACTCCTGCCCTAACACTTGAGGAGTGTTTGAAGCATTTTGAGGGATGCAGATGGTCATAGGATGCTCTTACCATGCAAACAGGCCTATAGGTTAATTTTCATCTTGTTTTCCTTACAGTGTTCTGTTTCCTCAGCTTGTCTGTCAGGATATAAATTTTAAGCGTTTCATTGCCACTCCGATAAATAAAGCAACCTGGTTTCAATCCTCCCTCTGACCTTGTGCACAAACCCACTCTGCTGCAGTAGGGCTCTAGCAAACAATCCTACTGAAAGCTTTGTTGTCTTTCACAGGTAGACACTTTTCGGGCTTAATTTTTGCGAGCACTTGCCACTCCCTGCCAAAATGCAACCAGGGGCCTGGAGTTGAATATGATCACATCTAAGATGCCTTCTGCGAGCCCATGGGGGAAGCAAACCCCAATCGTGGAGACCACAGTCCCTCTGCATCACTGGGGAAGAGATGAGTGCCATGCCAATGGGACCTGGGATCCAAGGGACCTCTTCTCCTGGGTTTCTGTGGTTGGATTATGTTAAATTCAGTAAGAAAAAGCTCAGATTGAGGTCTTTACCACAGTTTAGACATTCATTATACATCTTTCTCTTGCCTTGTTCCCTTATATGTGGGTCCCAGCGTTTTGGATCCTAAAAGACTGACCTTACACAGCGGCGCGTCTTGCAGAGCTCACCTCTGGTCACTGTGGACCTCGGTGAGCACCTTGTTCCAAGGCTACAGGGCATTGTGGGGTGGGAGGGAGGGAAGCTGTCCTCCACCTTCCTTAAAGGTAGCGCAGGAAAGGGAAAAATGAGAGAATTCCAGCAATGCGTTTGGGAGGTTGACTTGAAAGGGGGAAGAAATGGGGTGGTTTTTTTTTCAACTATGTGCAATTTTATTCCATTTCTGTTTGTCAGCTACTTCAAATCCGAGAAAGTAGATTCTGAAAGCACTTCTGGGTTTTCACAATAAGATTTCTAATGAAGATAATGTAAAAAAAAAAAAAAAAAACCAAACCCAAAAAACCCCATCAACTGAAATGTCTCTGCCTATGAAAGTCTCATAATTTTCTGTCATATACTTCAGTTTTCCAAGTGTTCTTTCCAAACTAAATGCTTTAACAACAAAAAGCCTCATTTTTCATTGAAAAACTAGAAAATATCTGTCCAAGTGGAATTTTTGTTCTGTTTCTGTGAGTTATTTCTCCATATCCATAATCTCCATCAGAAATTGAAATATCTCCATAAGAAATTGAAAATTATCTCCGTAAGAAACTGAAAATTAATTTTAAATGCAAACAAAATTCTGAGAGTCTGCTCCAGAAGAAAAAGAAACCCCCATCACAGTAACAGGGTTGTGCAATAACAGTTACCACTATATAGAATAAATTAATTGATGAGAAAATAATGTTTTTAATTGGTCCTTCCTTACAATCTTCCACATGTTTCTGTGGAGATATCCGCATTGTGCAGTCCAATCCCGTCCATTAGCATTGTGTGAAACCACAAAGTGAAACCTGACCTCATTAAAACCAATGAACCTTTCACTGATGTCTTTACTGGAGACCCAGATTGAACTATAAACTATGCCAGGCATTAAGAATATGGCTGTTAAACCCAGATTTTTAGGTTCTGGGAGTTTCATAATTCAATCGCCAGCAGAGAGAAAAAAAAAACAAAGATCTCTCTTATTCACTGTGTATCAAAACATCCCATTCTCCTATTGCAGCTCAGGTCAACTGATATATTTTGTACTGCTTGTTCCAACCTATTTTTCCTTTTTAATTTCTTCTAAAAGCAGAAAAATGAGAAGTGCTTTCAAAACTGCCAGTCTAAGAGCTCCCTTTGAAAAAAAAATATTTGCTGGATTGTTCTGACCTTTTCAAAACACTTTTCTTCCCCCCCATTCCTGTTTCAAACCCCTTTTTTTTTTTTTTTAAATATGTGACAAATTTCTGTGCAAAGCTTTTAGGTGAACAGAGACTTTCTGACTCCCAAACATTTCACTGGAAATTTTCCAAGCAGCTGCAACTACTTCTGTAGCCAGTGGGATATGTGTAGATGATGGTCACTCCACCAGTGAGCAGACATAGCTGAATCAGGCCTTGCATTAGCCTGTGCATGAACTTTTTGAAAAGTTCATCACCCCAATCATTTTTTCTTGAGTTTGTTCTTCATCTCCTTTCCATTTTTAATACGCTGCGGGCAGAGTCAGAATCATGAAAGGCTGAGCAACCTGAGCAAGCAGAGCACAGGGAATGCAGCTTCTGCAGCGGTGAGCACCATGGCAAGTCCTTCCTCCCTCCCTCCCTCTCTCCCTCCCTCCCTTTTTTCCTCCTTTCTTTCATAGAATATGTTGGCTTGGAAGGGACCTTTAAAGGCCATCTAGTCCAACCCCCCTGCAGTGAGCAGGGACATCTTCAACTCGATCAGGTTGCTCAGAGCCTCATCAGGCCTGGCCTTGAATGTCTCCAGGGATGGGGCCTCCACCACCTCTCTGGGCAACCTGGGACAGTGTTTCACCACCCTCATTGTAAAGAGCTTCATCCTAATGCCCAATCTAAACATACCCTGCTCTAGTTTAAAACCATTGCCCCTCGTCCTATCGCTACATGCCCTTGCAAACAGCCCCTCCTTTCCTTCCTTCCTTTTTTCCTTCTTTCTTCCCTCCCTTCCTCCCTCCT
>VWZL01000983.1:484379-676997 GCA_013396915.1 Stercorarius parasiticus
TTCCTTCTTCCCTCCCTTCCTCCCTCCTTCCTTCCCTCCCTTCCTTCCTTCTTCCCTTCCTTCCATCTCTCCTTCCTTCCTCTTTTCCTTTTTTCCTCCTTTCTTCCCTCCCTTCCTCCCTCTTTCCATCCCTTCCTTCTTCCCTTCCTTCCTTCCTTCCCTCTTTACTTCCACCCTCCTGCTTCCCCTCTTGCTCTCTTCCTTTCAAGCAGTAAAACCCACGGCAGCGGCAGAGCAGCGTTCGCTCCATTGACAAAGCAGCAAATGTTCCTGGTTCTCTGTGAATTATGAAGAAACTGTTTATTCCACCTGGCTCTTCCTCCAGAAGAGTTGGCTTTATCTCTCAGATTATAATACAGATTTATTTTTAAATCCTTTGTTTATTCTTACCCTGCAGGACACAGCTGTAATCTCTCCCAGTTTCCTGTTCAGCATAGGGGGTAGTAACATGAAAAGACTTCCAGGACTCTAAAACTAAACTGCTTTTTTATTAGGCAAATTATTTACCGAAATGCTTCGATGGGATTTGCATTCTGACCGTGTTCCCGCAGTCTCCTGCAAGCCCTTCTCTGCCATCTGTGCTTCTCCCTCCGTGCTCCATGTGGGCTGCTCCATCTTGTCATTTAGCAACTGTTGTTGTGTCTTTTGTGCCAGCTTTTGTTACCTTTATGGGGCAGGGGTTGGTAGTAAATTGCTGAACCTCAAGCACCAGTTTTCAACCTCTTCTCCAAGAATACCTGCTCTGGAGCGCTTTGGGGAAAGCAGTTAAGGGAAAGCAGCGTGAACATGTTTCTCCACAATCTGTGCAAGAGCAGTTTCTAACAGGACCCATGTCTCCACCAGAAGCTTCTCGGTCATTCAACACAGTAAGAAAAAGGCTGAAAATTGCTGCTGGGGAAAATGAGCCTTTACCTTCTCTTTGCACCACTGAAGGCTCCCAGCGCAAGTTTTCATCGCGCTCAAAGGTATCTCTGTGGCAGACATCAATGCTCCAGTCCGAGTTAATAATCCCACCACAGCTCGGATCATGACAGCTCCCAGGTTTTTATGCAGCCCACGGGGAAGACGGTTTTTGTCCTGCAGGTTCTCAGGCTGCTTTGCGTTATAGCTGACCTTGGCTGTAAAGGAGGCACTTTTTCTTTTGTGCCGTGATCCAAGATGGGAGAAGTGGTTTTGTGCTGGTATCCTGTGGCCCCAGAGCTACTGTTTATCATGCATAACATGAGCATTACGGAATATTTGACCAAAATCCATGTGTGACAGAAATGCACAGGTAGCATGGCGCTTCCCAGATCACACCACCTAGATGGTTTTCCAGATGCCCAGCAATCCTCGGCTGCCAGATATCTGGAAAAATGACTAATAGGCACATAATGATACTTCATGTACTCACTGTAGATCCAAACCTGCATTCATCTGCCTGCTGTATGTACGTGGAGCCACAATATCACTTGACCAGCAGGCCTCCCACATCTCACTCAGTACACATATCAATTCATCTTTCTGGGACATTCACCAGTTTCAGCATTTAAAACCTGGCAGCCCACTGTGACCCATTGTCTAAACATAATGTCAAGTACATTAAGCAGAACGTACCTTCGGCTTCTGGCTCGTGGGTCTTGCCAAGAATATGGAGCATCAGTCTACCATGACAGGGTAGTGCCAGCCGTAAGAAACGGACGGATCACAAGGCTGAGCGGGCTGTTAAAAAGCAAAGTCTCTCCTTTAGTATTTGTTCTTTATACTCTTATCTTGCTCTCATCCACGTGCATATGGGTATTCGATTTGCACGCCTCCTCCCAGGCTTCCTTCTGTCCCCAGGTGCGAAGTACACATCAACCTCGTGATCTGAACCCTTAACTCTGCTGGAATTATTCTTCTGTCCTCTTTCTATAAAACCCCATTTTCCATACCTTATTTATCTCTGCAGTCAAATGTTAGGGGCTCCTGGCTTAGCATTACTGCAGCAATAAGGCTTCCTTCACAGGTGACAGCTTCCTTCTGGTGACAGCTTCCCTCTCCACTGGCCCCTGGCCAGCCTGTTGACAAGGCTCACTGCTGAGGAACCAACTCACTCTTGCTGTGGCCGGCACATGTTTTTAAATCTCTTTAAATGAGTCGTCTCACCGCCCCATCCCAGCATCCAGGATTCATTCACATGGCAGAGCCCATCTCACTGCAGGATGAGGCCTCATTAGCCCTTGTGCTGAGGAACCTTTTATAGGAAGTCCTCTTTGCAGGGATGAATACATCATTATTGTCTCCTAACAAGCTGTTGGAGTCACAACCTTCTTAACCTTTCTGTTTCCAGGACTGGCCTCTTCAAAGCTTCACAGCTTTCCTTTAGATGATGTTCCACAAACACTTTAAGGCCCTTCCATTGGCCCTTTCCAATCCCCAGCCTTCAGCTAAGGGCACTCAATCACAGGCAGAGCTAAGCTAGGATCAAAATAACGTTTGCTGGATCAACTTTCTTTCCACTGTAAAACAAAGCATGTATGAACCATAGATCCAGTAGACAGATCACAGTCAGGTTGGCCATTCCTTAATGCAGCAATTGCATTATCAGCATTTAAATCCCTCTTTTCCTTGCCGCATGGTCTCAGAAGTGTTCTCTTTACCTTTGTAGATGGGTCTATGATCCCCGTTTCTTTTTACTGTGGTACACATTATTTGAAAGGCTTGTCCTTGGTTCTTTTTATAATGGTACATGTTAATTGAGAGGATTGCAATTGTGTGATATAGCAGCTGATATCTGATAACAGCATAAAGGTTATCTCTTTTTGCATGGGTATGCTAAGTGAAAATAAATTAGCAGAGGTGCAAAATCTGGGCCTTATCTTGCACTACCATAATAGGGAGAGAATTGGGGATTCCACACACAGCAGCTAATCCCTAAATACATAACCTACAATCCTCGCAATATCTTATCTTTCTCCGATGTTGTTTGGGAAACAGAGTCCAGTGTAACTTGCTAGAAGAGCTATACCGACTTTGTTAACATGCTAAAAGTCCTTGAGATACATTACCTAGGATGTAGAATCAAAAAAAGCAATGGTAGAGGACTGTTTGCTATCACAGAAGTAGTGAGTTTGTGGGGAAGAAAGGATTTGTGAGCTTTAAAAATGAAGAGGGATTCACACAAGTAAATACCAGCTGTTCTTGTGCTATGAACAATTTAGGGTAAAGACTTGCATTATCATTATTTTGTACCAAGTCCAAGACAATGGGGTTCTGCTCTATGAATAGAGCACATAGATACCATCACAAGGTTTTTGTCTCAAGTGGACTGAAGACCTCACAAATCTGCTATCAGATCCCAGATCTGGTCGTGTTTTCTTTTTCATGATTCTGGTTGGAAACACACCGCTATAAGAGTCTTTATGATTTGCTGCTTGTGACCACTATCACCTTCTCACTGAGACATTGCATCACCTCCGATGTCTATTTATCAAACTGTTTTTACATTTCTTGTTGGACACACCTCCACTCTACGACTCATTTCCCTTCCAAACCTAGATTCTGTAAATCATGGAGTAACAAATTAAAACCAATGGGGTTTTTTTGATTCTGCACCTGTATTGGCAATGTCTTGTTAGTATCTCACTTTCTAGTCACAGAGATAATTTATTGTGTATATAAAATGCATGTGATCCGCAAAAATATCCCCAGATGAGGAAAACACGGTGGCATGAAATAGCCATTTTCACTGGTTTTGTAGTTCCAGCTCCAAAACTTCTCTGGAGTCTGGATTCACACCTTCAAGCTGGGCTAATTGAGTTTGCTTGGGAACTCACTGTGTGCTGAAATCTTCTGACAATTTATGTTCTCGCCAGCTAGCTGATTTGTGAAGATTAGATGGACAACAGTCAAAGTCAATCCTGTTTGCTTTTTTTTTTATGTCTACAAGGACTGGCCACGTTGCCCAAGTGTCTCTGTCAAGGCTAACAGCTCAGGGACAGTTCCCGAGTTATTTTTTTTCCAATTACAACAGTCGTGTTTTCTTTCCCACCATCCTTCACATGGTTAGATATAATCACCATGGGCTACATGTTAAAGCAGCATACCAGAAAATGTTTCTGTACAGGTGTGAAATACTCTGAACGCGCTCTGACATTCAACTTTGTCCCTAAACACAAACTTATCCCTCTGTAATACAAAGTACAGAGTCTAAAGCTAACCCCAAAAGAAGGAACAAAGATATATAGCGAAGGCTAACAGTTCTGCCAGACCCTCTGTATTTCATAAAGTCTTTCCAAATTATGTTGACCTTTTGGTTTTCCCATCTTTCTTCCAACTTGTCCAAAAAGGTCATGGCGGGTTGGAGAACCAAACCAAGTGAATGAGGCCAATTTGTACCATAAACTAAATGAAAGTTTAACACTGATTTGTGTAGAATTCAGATTCAATACAAATCATATCCGCATCTGGTGCAATCCCAATCCACTGAAATGGATGGCCCACAGGGTTTCCATCAAGAAGAACATAAGGAATCAATTTAGAACTGAATTCTGGTACAGAAAGTCAAGCTAACTGGAGAAATTGGATGGGTGAAATGGAAAAGACCTTCTCTGCCTCCTGCTGTGTAGGCAGTACAGGGGTGCCGACTCTGAAACTGAATTCTTGTTCCTAACCCTCCTTCATTTACACATTTTACATTAAATAATCATTACACAAAGTTCAGAAATGCTGAAGGAGGCAGGATCCAGAGTCCAGGTGTCCCTATCCCTAGACATATGCCTGCAGCATTACACTTGCTGCTCTTTGGCTTCTCCTTCTCTGCTTCCTCTCCCATGAATATTGCTTTCTTTCCTGCACTGTGGGACTATTTCAACACACGGGATTTGTGCCATTCTGTTGTGTTTCTGGTTCTTGCAGGCTCAGGCTGGGGCCATCTGGGTATTGCACTGAGGCAGATTTGCTGTAGCTGGAGAGTTTCCCAGATGCACACAGGAATCCCAGGTGAATTTAAGATGCTTTTCTTGGACTGTATGCTTGACTTAAGAAACCAAAATCAATTTAAACCATTGTTTAGGAAAGTGTGACTCTTGATCTGGTCTCAGTCATGATTCCTGAGGGTCTTTCTGGAAGCTGCCTCTGTACAAGGACAGTGATGCATAGTCCTCCATCGCAGCCACTGTCGCCTTACAGGGACAGTCACAACAAAGCTCTGACATTGCCTTCTGTCTCCTGGGGTAGAGCAAGAGGGGGAGTGAGGGACCAAAAGGAACTTTAAATGCTTATCCCAAAAACAGATGTTTGGGTATGAACTTGCCATACTCCATAGGCAAAAGGCTTTATTTTTGTTTGCCGTTCTCTATACCCATAATTTTTCACATACATTTTTGGTCTAAAACCAGTGGCTTCCTGGTTAGTCATTTAAGCCACAACATTTAATTAGGAGAGCCGATCATCAGAGGTTGCTGGGTGGTTTGGACTTTACAAAATGAGATTGCGTCCTTAAATATCTCAATAGTGAAGAATGCACCATTTCTCGGGTGAAAGTTTTTTGGCCTAAAAATTTTCCTTTGCATTTGGCTGCAGGGAAGTGAGTTTAGCCAAGCTTTTCTTGCAGCTCTTCTCTCTCTCTCTGCCAGCGCAGCTTGCTGGGACTGATGAAGCTACATGCAATGAAGAGTGCTCTTGTGGCTGCTTGGCTCCTACACAGAAAGCACCCAAAGCACAACCGACCAAGCAGTTCCCACCACCTCCTGGATGTCCCAGTTGGAACAGTATGTGTACCTTCAATCCTTTCTTTCTATTATTCCCTCAACATTTCTAAGGGAGGATGTTGCTCTCATCCTCTTACAGACATGACAATCTGACTGATACAACAGCCTTTGATTTCTTCTTGTCATGTACAGGGAGAAAAGCCAGACCTAAAGTTAAATCAAGTTATGCAGCGATTCTCTATTATTAGATGTCTAATTCCGCTTCTTTGGAATAAAAGTTGTTTTGTTACAGAAGTCCCAAATGTGATGAAAAATAAAGAAATCATGCAGTTGGTCATATAATTCTTAGCACATGAGTATGTTTCTTTGGCAGGAGCAGGGGGAAGTAGCGGCTCTGATAAATCAAGGCAGGAGGTGTAGCACTGGGACAAACAGAAAGATGTGAGATGTCACCCTACCTCCGCGTTCAGCTTCCCACAGATCACTGATGCGGAGCCAAAGGGGCCACCGGGACCCTAGAGTCTCGGCTTCTGCGTAACACAGGCTGCAGCACTTCCCTGAAGTAATTCCATTTTGAATTAAAGCACAGCATTTACAAAATAATTATCCAGTCCTGATTTAAAATTGCTGACGACAGAGGAACCACAACATCCTCGGAGGGGCTGCTCCAGTGGTTAATTACCTTCATTATTAACAATGTTAGCCTTATTTCTAGCCTGAAATTTTCTCTAGCTCTGAGCTGTATCCACTGGAGAGCCTCACACCTTTAGTTTTCGGATTGAGTAGCCCATTAGTACCTTTTGTTCCACTTGTAGAGGACCCATTTCTTGTACTATTTTTCACTGAAACAGCTTTAACTCCGTGAGTTTTCAGACGGAGATACATATTCAAGCCTTCTGTAGGGCTCTTTCCCATTTATCAATGTTGTGAATTTGCAGACTGTAGAGCAGGATGCAGCAATCCGGAAAAGTCTCTGCTGCTGCACGTTTTTATTTCCAGACATATTCTGCTGACACCATGATTTGATTTTTTTTTTATTTTTTTTTTTTATTTGCAGTTTTCCCTCCGCGTAACTCAGTTTCTTTGCCCTGGAATGAAATGCTGGACTGACTGAGGAAATGTGACTTTCGTCTGATTTCAACAGATCGCAATTTCATCCGTTTTAGACAAGTGGGGAAAGAACGAAGGCTGGAGATTAGAGTCAGTCTGGTCCTTACACCCAACATAATCCCCTCTTCCTCTTGAAGATCTGTGTAAAATGCCTTTCAGGCCAACCATGCATTACACAGAGATGGCAAAGACAGAGAGAGAACGGGCAAATGTATGTGGCGTCTCTTATGATTATGGATCATTGGAGAAGTGTCTTAATTCTTTATATCTACATCTGGTGGATGAAAGTCATGCCAGGAAGATTTGAAAACTGTTTGCCAATTAATGTTGGGAGTCCAAAATATTTTTAAATACCTTTTTGAGAGCCTATGCATATGTTATCAGACCTGCAGTGCAAATTTGTACATTATTTAAAACTTACATCTTCTGAGAGCTAATAAATAACTCATATAAGATATGATCCTTCCAGGCAGCCTTGTGCCCCTTGTTATAAGAGGCACCTCCCTTGCCAGAAGTGACCTCGAGCAGAAAGGACATGTCACACTGCTGGCGTTTTTCAAGTGACAGGACATCTTTTCATGCCTGATAATGTGGGAGAAACACCTGAAACTCTGTTAAATATTTGATATCCCTCTTGCCGCAGAATGGCGCAAAGCACCGAGTTTGACTCTAAAACAGTCCAGTTCAGGAGAGCAGGGAGGAAGGAGGGGAAATATAAAGAAATATAATGAGCCAAAGAGTGGCTCTTTCTTCAAAAATCCCACACCCACAAACATCTATGTGCCTGCACACATACCTAAGAAACATCTCCATCAGGGCAAGGATGTCCTGCCAGAGCATTTCACGCTGCTCACAGACAAGTGAAAAAAGGCCAAATCTACAAGATCCTCCCTTTGTGCCACAGACATGGGGTTGTCAGCACCCTCTTCCCTTTCCTTCTCTGTGTACGCCTGTCCTTCTGCTGGCAACCTCCATCAACATCCCACACAGCCATGCCATGCCAACCCTGTCCTCAGCATCCCAATACCTGCAGAGCAGGCCACGGGCCCCTCCAGGGCTCGGGATCTGCTGGACCACCATGAGAAAGGAGAAGGACTCTGTACAATGCTTCATCCACTGCCAACAACCACCCAGCTGGTTCCTCACCAGGGCCCCCAACTTGTGCTGGACTCTGGTATAAGGTGTGCCAAAGACGTGTCTAACACCCCTCCCCAAGCACAAGTTGCAGAGGTCACATATCCTGGTCCTCGAGAGGCCATGGGAGTGACATACAGCAAATGATGTCTGCGAGGTCCCACCACAGCTGTGAGGCCAGATATAGATTGGTGACCCAATGCCTCCCACAACTCCATCTGGCTGCCAGGCACCGCAAAGCAGCCTCAGTGCATGGAGAGCCCTAAACAGGTAATATTTAACTGCATTAAAAAATTGTGAAATATGATAGGTACAGGGGGAAAAGGGAGGGGGTTCAGGGAGGAAAGGAGAAAGAAAAAGACCAAAGAAATCTCAAATAAAACTGCAATGCTCGTATCACAGGATCACAGAATGTTAGGGGTTGGAAGAGACTTCTGGAGATCATCTAGTCCAACCCCCCTGCCAGAGCAGGGTCACCTAGAGCAGGTTGCACAGGAACGCGTCCAGTTGGGTTTTGAATGTTTCCAGAGACAGAGACTCCACTGTAGTAGGCATTCAGTACATAAATTAAAACAGATGATCTGACATAACCACAGCAGTGAGGACTTCTAAAAGACTTGTCCCAAGAAATGGAGTTCCACCTCAGGGAAGGCAAAGGGCTTTGAATATTCAGGCTTCAGGCTATACTAAATCCATTTTAATATCAGAGTCAATAATTTGGAGACAGAAGGATCAGTGGCGGAAAAAAAACCTACCTGAATCTCCAGATGATGGAGCCGGGCAAGCAAACACCAAAGAATGAGGATTCCATGCAGTGCCTCCACTCCATGGAAAAGCCATGGTTTTAGCAGCTTCAGTACAGAAGGATGAACTCCTGGATGGACAAAGAGAGACCAGCAGCCTCTGGTGACTTTATTACAGTCCTTGGTAGATTGGAGGCAGTTTGCTCTAGCCCTGTAATTGGGATTATCATGTTATAAATTGCACCTGTCTCTGCTTTCTGGTGTTATTTCATCCCAGGTGATGTATTAATGGATTTCTGTCTTGTTCCCCCCATTGCTGATGACCTTGCTATGTGTTAACACATCTTATTGAAGAGCCCCCTGGATTTTGTTAAGGTCTTTCAAAATCTCCCCTCATACTCCACATTTAACAATTGAAGAGTTAATTGTGACTTCCGCTAGAATTTGTCTCAATAATGTTTAGTAACAAGTCAAGGTTTGTGGGAAGAATAAAGTTGGGTTTGTTGGTTTTTTTTATAAACCTTATGATAAGGAGGGGAAAAAGAGAAGCTTTGAGGCATACGAGCCCTTCTTTGTGTCTGAACTAAAAGCATAATTTTCAAAGCTAAATGCAGGTTGAGAGCAATTGTTCTGAATTGGACTAGATATGTTGACAGCAGCCTTGACTTCAGGCAGGCAGCCTCGTCGCATGGACCAGGAAGTTCATCGATGTGGAAGTATTAATGGAGTTAGCCTTATAAAGAAGCTGAAAGCAGAAGCAAATGCTGTGTGCTCCAGTGTTCACATCTGGTGGGATGTGCCATTAATTAAACGATCTATCTCCTGATTCAATCTGTGCTTACCTTGAAAGGACTCCAGTGGGACTCTTTCTGTACTTAAATGAAAGGCAGAAGCTTAAGTGTTCAGTTAGATGAGGGCTGTGGCTGTTTACAAAAACAAAGATTTAGGCCCCAATGTAAAAGAAAATTTTAAAAAAATCAACGTACTTAAGCATATGTTCAATTCCCAGATCAGACCTTGACATTTACTAGTTGGTGCGTAGGACATAATCAGTGCTGAGTTTCTAATTGCAAATATCAAAATAGTCATAAAGGCAGAAGAGTGAGAGTGATAACCTTTTCCAGGGTAAGTGTAGATGCTCTGCTTGCCCTATTATGTAGTATAATTTACGGGATTATGGGATAATAATTACAGGACCTTCTGATGAAACAAAAAACCAGAGGCAAAACTGCTTCTCCACTCAACAACCTTAATTTTGTATGAATACATGCTGGTGTGACCATTTGTTTTTTTCCAATATCTATTTTTCAATCAACTATTTTGCTTTCAGGTCACAAAACATATTTGATACTTAGGCCATTCCGCAGTCAGAAGAGAGGCCACATCTGATATTAAATTAAGGAAATCCCTCGTCTGCTGGGCTTATTCCTCTTCCTTAAATGGCTGCTTCCGAGATCTGGGGGTAGCTATAATTTCAGGGTTAGTGTTTGAATGACCTTTTCAATAAATATCTTAATAGTAGGAGAATGTTTATGTCTACCTTTCTCATACTACCCACCCGTCATGTTAGCACAGTTATTACAGGGGCCTGACCTCTGAGCCCCTGGAGGGAAAGGCTTGCAAACATTTAACAAGGTAAAAAGATATCAAAGGGGCGGGGCAGATCACCATTTCAGACAGAGTATTAAGGAGAAAGTTATGTCAGTGACTTTAATCCAGGCTTTATATGGTATATGTAGTCCCACATTTCCCCCTTTTGTGCTCAAGGATAAGCTGTTGCACACTCATTGACATTAAAAAATTCTTTGCTGTGAGGGGGGTGAGCCCCTGGCGCAGGTTGCCCAGAGAAGCTGTGGCTGCCCCATCCCTGGAGGGGTTCAAGGCCAGGCTGGACGGGGCTTGGAGCAGCCTGGGCTGGTGGGAGGTGTCCCTGCCCAGGGCAAGGGGTGGCACTGGGTGGGCTTTAAGGTCCCTTCCAACCCAAACCATTCTATGATTCTATGAAGTCTTCATGGACAGATGCTGCCAAGCAGCTGGTACATGGTACCTTCTTTGTGCCTCAAAACCCTAAGTACCTTGCAATATTTACACTAATTTTATTGCAGTCTCCTTTAGGGAGGACAGAACAACAGAGGGGCAAACTTCCGCTGTCTCACCCAATGCTGGTGCTGATGCAGCAGAAGGATTCAGGACCCCCCAAATCAGCATCCAGCTCACCCCTTAATCCATGAGGGTTTACTCCCATATACCTGAGTACATGAAACCATCCCCCACAGAAGACAGATCCCTGCAATTGAGGCAATCTGTTCTTTGTGGAGAAAATTACGTTACAGAGCCCATCCATTCACCAGGACCCTTTTTTCAAATGTTTCCATAGCTACCCTGAGATGGAGACCCATAAAAGTGACAGTACCTTTAATCAATCAAAATCAGAAGATCCCTTGAGGACTTAATTATATATTTAGGCTGAATGAACCTGTCCTTTTTAGATTATCTTCCCTAGTGCTGTCGCTTGGAATAGCCTGCATGTCCGAAGGTCATTCTCAGACTGAAGTGATGCTCGGGAGGTAGAAGGAGACGGTGCTGTCGTAGTTCTGTCCTTCAGCAAAGCCTTGTCAGTAGGGCATCCTCCTGCCCCGTAGGCTGGCCTGACAACAGAAGAGCCAGCCCAGACACATCTGAAGGGCACGCTAATATAAAGAGCCTGCGTACTCATTCTCCTCTTCGCAAATAAACCGAATATTTGACCATACCCATCAGAAGAGAAATGACCAGACAGATGTTCCAGTCACAAATACAGACAGTTAATACAGTGATAATCCTTCACCCATCAATGGTAGAAAACTATAACAGGAAGAAGGGATGGATTCCCAGTAAAGTGAATTCTTGGTAAATGGATGTATATTCAGACCAAATTTTTCTTAGGATTAATTCAGATCTGCTTAAGTGTATATAGCCCTGTGGACTTTGACAACGTGCAAGGTTTGCCTCTGCAGAGAGCAAGCATCCAGCAGGCTTTTAACCCTGCAAGTCACTATCCTGAAAATTCAGTGTATACCCAAAGCAAACTAAGCTTGCTTTTGGCCCAGAGCCTAGAACAGGTAGGAAGGAGCGTAAGTAGGGAGTCTGGCCCAGGAGAGAAGAATGGATGGAAAAACAGAAATTCTACAAATCAGGCGTGGTTTTATTTAGATTTTAAAAGGCTGAAAATTTGTCTAAAAACTAGGTGTTCCAGTTTCCTACATTTTAGAGACAGTATCAAGATGCAATTTAAGTAATTTAATTTTATTGAGTCTAAGGAGCACTGGTTTTCTAATTTGAAGACAAGGTTGATTGCAGATCTACTTTCAATCATCTTTCCTCACACCAGGACACTGCTGTTCTTAACCAATCAACAGTTTATTCATTCGTCTAGAACTACACACATATATAATCAACCTTTCATCAGGATACAATTACATTCTGAAATATTCTCAGTGACTACTAAAATTGAAAAAAAAAAAAAGATTCTTTGTAGGCTTCTTCAAACCTGATGTCGGTTGCCAGAAGTCCTGGTCTGGTTTCACCAACGGCTCCTTCTGAAGTTAACAGAAAGAGATCAGCATCCACATGGGGCAGTTTATTCCAGTTTAGGATAAATGCCTTAAATAGGTGGGATGAATCATCTTTGAGCAGTGTCTGTTTTGTTCCATTCTCTATAAAAGAAAAGTAAATGCTAATTTTAAAGAGATGTCTAGCTTGTAGGCAGCTAAAATTGCATGAGGTGCATCTTTTTTTGTTGATGTGTTGGGGTTTTTTGTTTTGTTTTGTTTTATCTGATCACATATAAGAGCAAAATTATCACAAAACTTTATTTGAGAAAAAAGATTAATTTTTGTGGGGAAGAACATCCTTAGGATGTCCCAGAGCCTGGGAGATCTCGGTGCAAATCCCTGCCTTATAGTAAGTAGAGATTAGATTTGAAAATGAGCTTAGCTTTAATTAGAGAGTTAATTATTAGCTAGAGGGGCTTTTCAAGATGAACAGATGCTTTTGTTGAGATTGCTTCAAACTGTGTGAAGTATTTAATAAGTGGTCACTAGAAGAAAGAATGTGAGCAAGACCGCTCTCCAAGCCGAGAGTTCAAACGTTGCTTCATGAAGGGAATTCCAGTGCTTGTTTGCTGATTTTAATGGATTAGAAGGATTTAGTGTTGACCACATGAGAGTATTCTGTTCACACAAACACTGTGCAGGACAGGTCATGTGGTTCCCTGGGAAATATGAGGTCAGTTTCTGATAGACAGGAGAGGAACCATACAGGATCTCCAGTACTGGGCTGTGGGTGAAGCCAATGCCTTACCACCAACTCCTTTCTGAGCACTACTCTGTATTTCTTCTCTTCTTATGTTTTGGGGCAAATAAAGCACAAAGTTTTTAGATTCCACTTCAAAAAACAATGGAGAAAACTCTATTTGGTCCAAAAAGCCTCTTGATTCCTGTTTCTGTTTCATTGCTAGAAGTAGAAACTCCAGAAGTACATGCAGTGGAGACAGCAACGATGTCCCTCTCAATGTGCCCATGGAGCTCTAGGAATCATGAGTGCAGAAATGCCAGCTTCTAACATGATTAACCTTCCTCCCTCCAGACCTCCTTGGGTGACCCTGGCAAGGGGAGACCCTGTTGGTGGTTCTCCTCCACTAGAGGAACTCAACCACACACTGTCTTTTTGTGCAGCGGCCACCCCCCATGCCCTGAGATGATGGTGGGGATGGGAAGAAGCTCACAGGTCTTGACCTTGACCTTGGGTTTGGTAGCCTAGGGGTTTCCACAGTCTGTAGCTGTCCTCACATTTCCCTGAATGTCCCCAAAGCCTCAGTGACCTGCTCTCTCCCATGTTCTCCTGCTGCAGCTCAAATCCAGTAGATGGCGTCAGGATATAAAGCATTTTGCTAATTCTTCCACGAATTGGTGGGGTTTTATGTTTAATTCAATTTAACATTTCCCCTTTCAAATAAATTTATTTTCATATTTCAAAGTCATGGCTGCATTTGACTACATTTATCTTTCGGTATTCTCTTCTCATGCCATACAATTCATCTCACATTGAGTGTCACAGCCAACCTCTTATCACTCTTGCAAGTTTGGAAGAACTGCTCCAGTTGTTCCTTGATTCTGCAGTCATCTAATGCCGCAGGACAAGGAATGCCATCAATATCATCACTTTGGGATTTCTGATCCATCTGCTTTCACTTCTAAGTCTGTGACCTTAAATCTGAGATCTGCAATTGATTTTCATGACCTCCTGTAAGATTGCTACGGCCATATGGAAGGTCAGCCACCACATTGCTACGGCTCAGAACAGAACAGGAGCCATTCTCTTGAGAAGGTAATCTTTTTTCACCTTAGGCACATAAGAAGTATTATTTACCTATGAGCATTCGGAGTCTTCAATTCTGAAAGCTGAGTGCCTATAGAATGGGAAAATGGGGAAAATCTAGCCAATCTGGATTTTGTTGATCCTGTGGAACTTTCCACACTGAAATGACAATGCATTAAAATAGAGATATGATCCCTAATTCCCTTCAAGGATATCTATGCAAGTTCAAATCGGGGCATCCCAGTCTGAGTTATTTGGAAGACACTCTCAAGAAATATCACTTTCAATACAGCTTCCTTAAGTCTCTTTAGTTGATGTACCTCTTGAGTTGGGATGCGCACATTTTCTGCCATTGTCTCTTTCTTGTTCAGGATGAAGCATCATCTGAAACAGGCACTGAGGTGATTTCTAAAATCCTGGTTGTCATGGAGACAGGAACGGGCTGACCGCCTCCTGGTTGCAGAAGGAGAGAGTGGGCTACAGCAACTTCTCACCAAGAGATATTCCAAAGACTTTTGACATCTGCAAGTCTGATGCAGAAACACTTCTTTATCATGGAGGGCAGTTAAACCATAACTCTCTGAGGCACTTGCTGTAGTAATGAAAAAGCACTGAAAAAAAAAAGGAAGAATGTTTCTTGTCTTTTATTCAACAGAGATAACCCCACACATATTTATCCTTTTAATAAAATTCTAGCCAAAATAGCAGTAATGACCTTCATTAGGTACGCTGTGTTCCTTGGGGAAACACAAAGAATCAGAGGAGATGTCCATGTAAAATCCTAACTCCTCCCTTTATGGGAAAGGCCACCTGACATGTTTCAGAAAATCTAATGACAGTAGCCAATAGCCAAATCTCCTGAGCACAGAAGGGTATCTCAGGCCGTTAGCCAGTTAATTGTGGTAATTGATACACCAATAAGTACAATTTTTCCCACCATTAATATAGACAGTAGCCAGAAAGATTAATCGATTTCTTTTTTTCTTCAAAAGCAGGTGAAAGCTCTTATGGAAAGCTTTATTGAAAACTTATTCACCATCTGGAAGCAGAGAAGCCATTTAACTTTCCCCTGAGTAGAAAAGAATAATCCTTACTTATGGTTTTCCAACGCTGCTTTGCAATGCATGGCCTTGGGTGTCACAAACCTCTGCATAGTAGAGACACACATCTGGCAGCAGTCTAACAGCTCCCGTGGTGGGACAGGTGCCCATCTCAGGTGCCATATTACTCCAGATTTTGGGGAATATGGCCTTAAGTAAAAATTAGCACCTCAAATGGACCTGTCTGAACACTAAAGGTGCAGCTCTTTCTGGTAGAAACTTTCACTGCATTTGAACCCGTGACAAGCTGGCAGAGCCAGTGGTCTACACGCCCCAATCCTTTGAGTGTCCTGTGTCAGTCCTAGTAGACAGTGGTGCTCGTTGTCACTGCCCACATGAGTGCAAGGCTTTGAACGCTACCTCTGAAGTTTTGGTGCTACCATGACTGCTCTTACCTTGATCAATTGCCAAAGAAACTGCTCACGCCTTCCCCCGCAGCCAGGAAGACCCATACTTTGACAACTCAAAGCAACCTATACTTTGCTAACTGAAGGCAACCCATGCTTTAACAAATCAAAGCAACCCATACTTTAAGGAAGCAAACCCTGAACAAATGCACAGTTATTCCGTATGGATGAAGAAATGTGCACTGAATACCGGACACCTACTGATAAATTACTGTGCTAGTTACAGCATAGCAGCAGCCTCTTTGCCATAATGGGTGTGCTGAGCCAGCTGCTGAACCACTTGAGCCTTAACTGTGCTCAGTTATTATCCCCAAACCTTCGTTTTCCAGCCAAGATCCCACTCTTCTCTCCCTCCTACCATCGTTATTATTAGTGACTCATCCTAGTCAAGACTCAACCTTCCTGGCTGCTGTTGAGAGCCTCAGCTGCAAAGGCCAAGTGAACTTAAGTACAAGAGCTCCTCAAGGCAGACTAGAAATTTCACATAGGTGAAGGCAGCCAAAGATAAGAAAGGAGGAAAAAGGAGAGAGAGTTTCAGTGTGCTGCAATTTGAAATACAGATCAGCTAATTCTCTGGGTAGTTCACAGATGACAAATCTCGGAGCAGTACTGTTGGCCTGACAGGTGCACGCTGAGGTTTAAATGACATTTTTCTGATGCAGACAGCTTTTCTGACTTTGAATGCTAATCTCATATTGCGTTTGGCATGAAGCCTCTTCTGTTGCCTGGGCTGAAGCATCTCTGCTTGATCACCTCTGCTACTGCATCAGTCTCCTTTGGGAAGTTCCCTGACCGAGAGAGAGGAGAGGAATTGATTTGCTAAATCCGGAGAAAAAGCTTTTCCTTGAGAAATAGGATCTCACATTTCCCAAAGTTTGGAGTTTGTAGCGGAAAAGAGATGCTTACTTTTTCCAAGACTGAGTTAATGCGACCATTTCCCTGCAGAAAAGTACGGATAGATATACTAGAGAAATGAAAGGAACAATAAAAGTGGAACAAAAGCAGATGGAGAAATGGTTAAAGTGATTAATTGTGAATCAAGGAGTGGCAATTCATTTGTGTGTGTAATCTGCAATTTGCATAATCCTATACTGAAAGCTAAATTGTTCAGCCAGTATGCATATTCATGCTTGATTCAGGCAAAGACTCAACTTCTTCAGGATCTGAGCACCTGCTAATGAGATTTTGCTGAGCAGGGGTGGGATAATTCATGTGTCTAAAGCATGTCATTTCGCTGAAAGAACAGTTATTCGTGATAGTATTTGGAGGAAGATCGCATCTGATCTGACCATCTAGATGGTAAATCAGGTGAGTATAAGTCCCACTTTCTCCCTTCTAGTAGCAGAACCTTTCCCAAGTATATGGGTGAGGCTGGAGGGCTGAGAGAAGAAATTTTTCACTCTTTTCCCTAAAGCACAGTCAAAAAACCCCAACCAACCATCCAAAAAAACCCCCACACAACCAACTAAAACAAAAACCAAAAACTCAGCAAACTGGTGTGAGATAGGAATATGTTTCCGGAACCAAAATCTCTGTCCATCCTGCAAGTCCTCACCATTTCTCTTCTGCATCTTTTCCAGAGCCTACTTGTCAGAAATCAGTTTCTGTCCGTCTTGATGGTTCCCTGTACGGTCTCTTGTTGTTTAAACCTGTTCAGAGCAGATTTCTATTTCTGCTCTTTACAGCCCACCTTCACATGTCAGCAGCTGCAACTGTTCCTTTTTACATCCCTCCACCCATCCTGAAAAAAGGATCCATAAAGCCATTTCGCTTTTCACTGCAAAATAATGTAGAAAGTCATGTATTGCTTCTGCTTGTATAAGAAGTTTGACAAAGCACCCTGGTGACAGGGTGATAAAAACTCTTCTCGGTTTCATATTTTCTTAAAGCCTTCTAAAACCAGGTTGCTAATGGAAAAGTTTCTAGAAAAGAGCCCAACAGAAGCCCAAAGAATATTTTCTTTGACACACACTTTGACCGAGTGACTACTTAGCCCTTCAGAGTGCTACTTCTGGGAGTGGGTAATCCCCTTTCAAAGCTTTGAAATTCGACATCGTTCCTTCAGGACAAGAAGGAATCTCCTGTTGGGCTTCTCTGTAAGCTTTTGCTGGGGTGTGTTTTGTCAGGCAGGCTGCTCGACCCACGGACTAAGCTGAGAAAGCCACGACTCCAGTAGGAAATCAGCATGTTTTTGTCCAAAGCTGTAGTTGCTTTTCCTGTGTCAGACACCTCTCGAAGACTGTGACTGTGGGGGAGTGGGGTGCCAGGCTTTCCATGTCAAAAAGCTTAAATCTGAGTTCATGCAGATTTCCTTGATACATACAGACTGACTCATTTCTCTTCTTTTTATTTTACCAAAAAAAAAAACCACAATGGAAAGAGAAATGAAAGATGCCCCAGACAACTGTCGAAGTTGCTTCATCTTTGGCATTTCTTTTAATCTCCAGGTAAATCTGAGGGTGATAGACTTGGAAACACAACAGGACCTAAGACAAATGGAAAGATCCCTCACCATTACTCTCACTTTCCTCTTCCCTTCCAAAGACTTCTGTTTTGATCAGTTATAATAATAATACTTGTAGAAAATCCTGGAGAAAAATACCCCTGACTGATGCACAGTCTTCACGTCATTCATGCTCCAACACAGAAGGCTGACTGTGTTGGGAGTTTTCATTAGCAATTATCATTAACAAACCTCATCTCTCTTTGTGCCTTTGGAAGAAACATTGATTATTTATCAGTGATGGGTTTTGTTCACGAGCTCTGCCTTTCAAAAGAGGGGGGAAAAAATCTTTTCTTTCCCTTTCTCCTGTAGTTATCCAAGGGCAGAAAGCTCTGAGTCTTTGAGACGGTCTGTGGTCTGACATCTGGCCGTAATTCATGCCAGGAGACTCTAATTATTCCCCTCGGCGAAGCCCCCTGAAGGGACAGTTAAAAGCAATAACCCAAGTAATACCCCCATTGTACCAAAAACGCGTGCAACAGATGTGGGTGGCCCACCCTCTCCACAACGTGAACCAGGAATGTGGTGAATGCCCAAGAACGGGGAGCATCTCCCTGTGAGCAGGAGAAACTTGATGGCTCGTTGCCACAATATTCCCAGGGAAGAAAGCTCACCTGGATGTGATGAAAGCAAGAAAACAAGGGGTTATTTTGCACAGTGAAGGTAGCAAATCCTGTGGCTGCACATCAGCATGGCCCGTGGACATCGGTGGACTCCATTGGTGGACTCCATTGGTGGACTCCACTCGCACTCCTGGGGATTCTTCCCCGGCCCACCCAGCTGCTGCTCAGCTCCGTGAGCACTGCGGCGTCCAGCTATCTTGGTGCATGGAAATGGCAGTACCACCTCTCCCTGGCTCTCCAGCACTTCACAGCAAAGCACAAAGTTTGAATTCCTTATAATTTCGTCTTTTTTCTTTAATCCTACGGGGAAGAACGTTTCTGCTGCCAGGCCACACCACCACACGGCATGGGGGGGGGGGGGCAGAGCAAAAGAAGGGGAAGGAAAGAAAAATGATTAAAAAAAAAAAAAAATCCCACACTCATTCAAGTAGTTTGGACCAGTTTAAAGGAACAAAGCTTATAAGTTCTAACAGACTCATCAGGCCAATCAGATTTGCACAACACATGTCTGTTTGTCTTGTGCAAATCTGTGTTTGTAAATGAGGTAATGGAGATTTTTCTGGCACAATCTCTATTAATAAGACATTAGCAACACTGGACTGTGATGTTTTCAAAGTTATCTTTAGCAACATTGTGATTCTGGTGATGTTATGTTACTGTAACATTAATCAATAGGACAACTCATATACTAAGCATATCATGAAGTTACTAATCAATTACTGTAGCTTGAAATGAACAAACGTATTATGTAGTTTATGGATTAAAATATCATGTTCACAGAGAAAAGGTAATGCTTTTTGGATAAGAGATCCTTGACATCCGTGCTTTATCTTCTTTCCAAAGCCAGAAAGTTCAGCTGTAAATAAAGGAAAAGCATAGGATTTGACTTTTGTTATAAAATGTAATCCATGATTCCTAGTAAAGGATTCTGAACAGCTGTTCTGCCAATATGCAGCATTTTCTGTAACGTTAATATTTCTGTGAGGCTGTTGAAAGGAAGAATCCAGTTAAAGAATTTGTATTTAACTGGCTTTGTTGGATTTGTCTAAATCTAGCTGTTGATAAGCCTGGTTGTTAAAACCAGATGGAGTTAGGGAGCATGCATTTAAATCCCATCAGACTGCCAAGAGACCTGGACACGTCTCTGGTGTTTCCACACCAGGCTGCTGCAATCTCAGCAGCTCTTTGCCTCCTCCTCTCCTGAACGGGCTGGCACACAGTCTCAGGGCACATTTAGGCAGAAAACAGCAAATCGGGAGCACAGATAGATGCAAATTGCTGAATTCATGAGTAAGCCCAAGAAGAGGTGGGATTCAGGAGATCAGTCTCGATCTCTTTTTTCTCTTGGCTGTGCTGCGAATGAGGGCTGCTGAGATCTAAGGTACGTAAGAGAAGATGTAGGTTCCTAGTGTTCTGGTTTAGCTTTCTTTCCTCACACCAGGTACCTAAAATTAGGCTTTGCACTTGGGAATCTATGCTTTTTCATCAAATTAGCTCGGCTCCCACACCTTCTGCAGGGGGTCACTTTTTATGCAGACCTCATTTTCCAGGTGCCAGAGTGAGACCCTGGCGACTGGTTTGCAAATATGCCGAGTATTCGCAGCTGCAGCTGAAGTCAGAGGGAACTGCGCTTTGAATAAAAAGTGCTAAATCCAGCTAAGCACCCTGAAATATCAGCTCCAAGATGTCCTAGCCTGGGTATCCAAAATCAGTGAATAACTGTAAATGTAATCTCGTTGTGCCTCACTTCCCTCTCTGAAAATAAGGGTTAATAATTGTCTCTTATCTCCTCTTATCTCACTGAGGTGGCAAGAAAATATCCAGATTGAATTTGTGAACTGCTCAGCCACTGTAGCAAGATGCATCAGAAAAAAAAAAAAAAGCCTACAGGAAATTAATAATTCTGTCTTCGGAGCAAGGTTTGAAATGCGTGGAGCAAATCGAGCCTGGCTGACACACTGTGAAACAAGAGAAAACAAAATACAGAATATCTGCTCAGCCGGTGGAGAGCAGTCCATCCTCTGAGCGAGATGGAGAACAATGTCGCACGATTTTATGAGGACACACGTGGAGATGAACAGAGGAAGGCAGTCCCAAGGGGCCTGAGCCAGGGATTTTTTTCCCAGCCTTAACATGAAGCTTTAGAAAAAACATTATTGAAATTTAGGGACAGCTGTGCGCGTGTGAGTTGTCACATTTCTGCATCTATCTTCTTTAGGGCGTAAAGGGAGAAGGGTTTTGTCCTAGACCAATTTGTGCTGTTCCGAGATGACTGTCTAAAAGATGGATAACTCACCTGCGGAGCGGGGTGACTCCTTCTCCAGAGGTCCCTGACTCTTCTGCTCATTATCAAGCGAGGTCAGATGATTAGCTGGGGAAAGGTATTTAACTTTTTTCATCCAAAGTTATGGGAGATGAACCACAACCTGCGTGGTTTTACGAATCAGTTTTAATTTCCTGTATGTCACTATTTTGTGGGTATTTGAAGTAACTCAGCAATGAAGATTCTTATTCATAAGTATAAAAATATACTTACACTAGCAAGATGAAAGCTTTGACCTCTCTAGACAGACATAAAACATGATTTGGTTGATGATTTGTGTGGTTTAGAACAATGAATGCATTACTGATATCAAAGGTAAGCAGCACAACCCATTCTAAATGTTTTCCAACCGTGCAAATACTTCAGACCTTGAAGGATGTTTATGAAGCTGTTTATTCCTGAATAATGCCAGCAGCAAAGACAAATGGGCTTTGACAGCTGCCCGGGGGGAGAAAGATCCTCAAAAACTCCAGTCCCCTCATTCAATGGGAATTCTGGCAACAAAAGACCTTATTCCCTCCAGACTACCTGTGCCCGCCCTTCTCACAAGCAAATGTTTTCATTCCCTTCGATGCAACCCCGAATCTGGTTTCTCAGTATTTTCCGTGTGGGTCCCTTTGTAACAAATAATTGACGCTTGCCGTTTAGTGTTTTAGGGTGTTGCAAGGTCCTTTACACATTACTTAGGAATGGCCTCAATTCCTATAAGGGGTTTTTCTTCTGGTTAGTGGAAAGCCAGAGTCTGGGCTGAATTTGAGATGGTTTAGGCCAGGGCAAATTTTGAAATGGAGGCTCAGTGTCTGTCCTGAAACCCTACAGAGGAAGAAGGCGTTTTGTAGACAGCAAGGAGGGCAGCTCGTGAGGCTTTCGTCTTGTCTTGGATTACAGCAAAAACTGCAGAAGCCCAAGCGCGCACAAATGGATTGGCAAAGTCTGGAGGAATAATGTTTCACAGTGACTGAGTCCTACTCAAGATTTCTGTAGTTACACCAAGAAATCTATTCATCTAAGCGGATAATAAATAAAGTATATTATACCGTTTCCTGATACCTCATCTTATTCATTACATAAGATGTTAATGATAGTGGTAAAGCCAAATTCTCCCTTCCTGACAGTACTTGTGCACAAACTGTGAAAATTATACACCAGTGATTTCATTCAGTTGTAAATCATGGGGCAGTTTATCAATTTTCATTTTTCCCTTTAAAGAGACTGAATACTCTATCCCCGTTGCTAAACAGAAAAGCATAGGAACGACTCCAATACATGAGAGAGCAAAAATCCCACTCCTGTGAAATACAGCTTCAGCGATAGAGCCTCTCATCCAGCACTTTCAGACCCTCCCAGCTGTGCTTTTTTAGACTCTGTAAGATCCTCGTGCTTCAAACACGAGAGCCACCTGTGGTGGGTGTTTGCTAGGAGCTGCTGGAAGGTGCAGGTTTGCGTGCCTGGTCCCACACTGGGCGCGCAGGAGCTGCTGTTTGCGGCCCCCAGCTGCTCTTCGCAGCGTGGTGGAGACCTGCAGACCTCACCCCTCCAGGCAAAGCTGCTCTCTCCGGTGCTCCCAGTTTCCAGTTTTATAGTCATGGTCTGAGCTCTTGAACAGTCTTCTCTTAAACCAGCACCTGGGAGCATGGGAGACTCAAGAAGGAGCAGCTCTCCAGTAAATGCTGTTAAAAAATGAAACCGGAGTCTTCCAACACCATCTCCTATGGGGAACATGCCGAACACGCTGCCAAGGAGTGAAATTCCCCCCTTTAAGGACAGTAGCACATTAAAGGGTCTAAAATGCCCTTCCTGGGTGCAGCGACTGTTAAATTGGGTAATTTTTCCAGAGCGCCAAAGAGCACAATGGCCAACCAGCAGCTGCAAAATGGTCCTTGTGCTGTGCACGGTGTCTGTGAAGGGTTGGCAGTCAGAGACACCAAACTGACACCTCGGAAAAGAAAGACAGCCTCCAAAAGTTAATGTGCTGGTTAGATGGTCAGGCAGGTGGATTCCTTTTCATGGGGAGGCACAGTAAAGTGACAGCAACATGTCTGAAGCCTCCACACAGGAGTGAGGACTTTCAGTGGCACGTCTAGATGTCCACACTTGCCAGCTGGGTGGCAACCAAACCTTCTCTGCCTTCATTGTCTTCACAATGCACCTACAAGGTTGTTCAAGAGAAACAATTCCAAACTAAAAAAGAAAAAGAAAAAAAAAAAAAGATTGCATTTGCTGTTAGATTAGGAGCAGAGGAATAAAAGGGACCTCAGGGGTCATCAAGCCCACTTCTATGGTATTGCAAGTGACCACACAATATTGCTTGCTTCATAATTGTTCTTTATCTCCTCAAACGTTGCTATTGAACAGCAGCAATAAATATAACTCTCTGACTTCCTAAGGCTGTAAGATAATAGCCATGAATTCAACTTTTTGGGGAAATTTTAGAATTATCGGTCTCTAAATGGGTTAGAGATGTTTTGAATGTTTATGTCAATGTTCATGCACAAACTGAAATGAATACGGCTATTCCTCTGGTTAAATCAGCCTCAGTCTCTTGGGGTGTTCTTCCAAAATTTGCACCAAAAATCTAATGGAGTAGAGGTTAACAATGAAAGTCCCTTTACATCCTCTTAAGCAATGCTACGGATCCCAAAGAAGCAGCAACTCCATCCTTGGTGTCACCTGTGCTGACCTGACACTGAATGAAATGCACTCCTCCAGACAGTATTTGAACAAGATTAAATGATCATGTATGTGATATATACTGATTTTCGGTTTAAATTTTCTTTCACTTATTGTCCACAAATAAAGACACCCTCTTCTCCTTCTCTAGAACTTTGTGCTGGAAGAGAAGAGCTGTCATTTTTGTGGTGCAACACAAAACACCCAATGGAACCTCCAGACATTAACTCCGATTAAAAGTTGTTCCCAGGTAGTTTGATGCAAATCATGTTTTATTTTACCCAAACATATTCTCCTTTCCAATACCTTCTTCTTTTCCCTTTGCAGAGGGACAATGTCCCTAGATCTGGTTCTGCTAGCGACAGGATGAGGTCCATGGATAGTGTCTTAGGGCAGTAAGCCTCAGAAATTGGGCACGTTACTTTGTTTCCCAGCAAAATCACATTATATCACGCAGTTTCTCATACAGAGAAGACCTCCAGCATTTGTCTCTCATCCAGCTAAAGCAGACGCCTTCGCTATAATGGACAAATGTAATAAATCCGTTGATTCTAGACTGAATGTGATACATACTAATCCTCCACATCGTTTATAATAGTAGCTGCAGATCAAATTAGACCTGACCTTGATTATATTAATTTTTCTTTATAAATAAGATACTCTTGTCCCGTGCCAAATTCCATAACTTGTGTCACATAACATCTAGCTTTTGAATCAATTTGCTATTGAGAAGCTGATACAGAATTCAATTAACCCATTTTATTATCATTCCTTTCTATGGCATATTTATTGTTTGGATCTGTAAGACATGATGAAATAAAGCCTTCAAACCCCGCAGAGGGTTGATCTCAACATGTCCTCAGAGCTGTGATGTTTTCCTTGAGTTATCTAAACCTTTCCCAGAACAGACGCAAGAAAAAAAAATCTGTCCCGGTGCAGAGCTCATCCCAGTGCAGCCAGGCAAATAGTTTTGACGTATTTCTTGCATGCTTTTAAAATATAATTGGATTGAACCAGCGGCAAAACAGGCAATTGTGGTAAAAAAGCCTTCATCACAAGACCACAGGTTATAAAACCTGTGATCCAAGGCATTTGAGCTCTGGCTCTCGAGATTCATTAAATGCTCTTCTAATTATCCTCTCTATAATCAACATGTCATTCTGCACATCAGACTCCGTACACACCCTCCAGCTAAGGCTTACCTTCACATGCGAGAAGCTTTCTGACACGAAGGAAGTGGAGACAATAGCTTTGAAATTAAACTAGCATTTTAATCATCTATTGATTTGTTGTTGTAATGATGCGAAGCTACATCTTACACCATGACCATCTGTAGCCTGCAGTTGAGAAATCTGAAATCATTTTGACTGCAATTTTTACTTTTTTTTTTTTTGAGAAGGCAATTACGGAGGGGACAAAAAGCTTTTTTGTCATTTTCTTGTTTAGTAATAAAAAACAGATGTAGAACTAAAGGTGAACAGGATTAAGCCACGTTATCAAAGCCTCTAAATTAATTAATCTGGTGTTTGGGGGATTTGTAACCTGAACTAGATCAAGCCAATCTTTTCCTTTCCTTCCTTTTCACTGTCAGCAGCTGGAAACTGCTGCTCTGATCCCCAAACCATGTTTAAATATACACCAGGGTGTGTGGAGGGGACCCATCATTTATTTCAGTGTGGTGCCAGACAGGTCGTTACTCAGAGGAATGGGTTTTGAGGCTTTTCAGCCCTCCTGCTATGCATTTATAGTCCAGCAGGTAACAGCAGAGCAATTCAGCTGATTCACAAAAGGTTGCTACCACGCATATGCTATCCTATGCTGAAAAGCAATTGGTTTTTTGCACGTGGCTGGATTCGAGTGAATTAGCACAGCCAGGTGTCGGTCCCACAGGTCAGATCTTGCGCCTGTGTCCGGTGGGAATACGGCCCCTTTGTCCACCCAGGGGCTCCTTTGCAGAAAGAAGACATCACAGAGAGAGCGGCAGACTGTGAATCAGGAAATCTGTCTTCCAGACTCAGTTCTGTTACGCATTTCTTAATAAACCTGCTCCGCTTCCAGCAACCCTTTCCACCCGCTTTCTGCAACAGGTATGCAGACTGCAAGTCTGGCGGAGCAGAGCGTGCATCGCTGCGTCGGTTAACACACAGCGCTCAGTTCAGACCCACGCTTAAAGCCTTGTTCACTCTTTTCATGGAAATCATGATAGTGTTGTTTGTCTTGAAATCATATGCAGTCTACAGTCAATTTGAAAAACCAATATTGCACAGGTCATTTGGAGGACATCTCAGTGCTGGGAGAGATCCTGCCCTTATCATTGAAACTGGCAGTGAGATTTCAACTGAGCAAAGCATGGGAAACAGTGAAAAATGCATGAAAAGGTGTTGAACTTCATATTAGATATTCCAGAATTATTGATACGGAGATGCTTGCTAGCCAGGTCTGTTTCCTCCATCCCTATCACCAGGGACTTTCCCAAGGGAGGAGTGTCTGGCTCATTACTAAAATCTGTATTGTGGTGTTGCCATCTTCAAGGAGAAGCAGTATTATAGAAATTGCTAAAGGATGGTCTTGCCTTTAGAGACACTCAAGCTAAACCAAAAATAAGATATTGCACGTGAACACAATGGAGTGGAAGAGCACAGGTCAAGACAGGGACAACGCTCGTCACCACCTGAGCAATTATCACTGCGAGTAGCAAAATAACTTGCTTCCTTCCAGGTATGGCAGTGCGTTAGTCCTTGGCTTGCCAATGGCATCTCCAGCCTGAATGTTAACATATTAAGCAATGAAATTTTAAATACTGTTATTTATTGGCACATTATTTTATTTTATGGTAGGAAACGAACTGGAAAATGTACAGAAAATGAGAATAACACTGTTTTATATTTCCAGATACCATGGGATCACACTGTAAAGTTGACATGATAGCCTCATTACCTTCTTTCTCTCGCAAGGGTTATTTTACCAACTGCTAGGAGTTAGTTAATTGGTAACTGTGGCCTACTACAGATTATTCTCTGATTAGTTCTGCCTCTCTCATTTTAGGAGAGCGAGACGCAATCTGCTTGAGGCCTGTGGCTTCTTCTCTGGCAAGCCTGTGTGGATATCATTCAGGTGGGAGCTTTCAGAAAATAATAAGCCAGTACAATTCTGCTGTTGCTGTGCAATTAAGTGCACTCTAAAAGAATACAGTTTATTGTCATGATCACGTGTTCAATCAAAAAGAATCCAAGAAGAAAACCATCTTACTATCTCACACACCAGCTTCTTCAAAAACGTATTTAACAGCGAGTTTTTGCTTGCTCTGAAGGTGAACTGAAGTTCATCCTAAGTCTTTAAAAGTTATCTGATGCCCAGCCCAGAGGGCAGAAGTGACCAGCTGTGTCCCCCGCAGCAGTGGTGGCTTTGTGAAAAGCTTCAGCCTTGAAGCTCTCAATGCCAACAGGCACTGTGATGAAGAGGATGGTCTGAAGGCTTAGGTGTGGGGAAGGACCACAAACTCTGTTCATCCTTTGGCCAAGCTGCATGCAATATTTGCATCTCACTGAGCAACAGCCACATCCAGTTTTCAAATGGGGGGTCTCTTAACTTTTTTTTTTTTTAATAGCTCCTTTTCTTTCTCTTTCCTGTGATTGTCACAAACCAGTGCTGATCACCCCATCGCTGGGCTTCTTTTGCACTGAAAACTCAGCAGCTCTGTGTGGGACAGATCCAGCTCTGGCTTAAGCTGCATGATTCAAATGATAAGGCAACTTCATTTACACCAGGGCTGAATGCAGCTATAATTGTCTGGAGGTGATGAATAGGGGACACCATGCCGCGGCAACGCAGGTTGTGTTTTGGAAGATGGATAACTCTTTCAATCTAATAGCTCAAGTGCAGCAGTTTAACCCTGGAGTGCGCTTTCCAATTGTTACACCTTGCTTTAGCCACATGATCCAATTGACTTTAATGGTAGTTGAGCAGGTAAAATTTCTGTGAAGCTCAGAAAATGTATCTTCTGATGTCAAAAGAGAACGTGTGATACTGAAAGCAAATTAGGTATCCATCCAAACCACTTGAAATATGAAAAAGCATACAAAAGGAAAGATAATTTTGATCTTTTTTCCCCCAGGAAACTACAGAGCAAAGCAAAAGAGTAAACCTGGCTTTCATCAGCAAAGCCATTGCAACTGTTCACAAATAAGATCTGTATTAATGAGTTCATCAAAATCCCAACCCTCCACTACATTTAAACACCATATATATTTGGGCAGCTCTTAATTAGACATTTAATCAATGACTTTTAATGGAAGAGGATTACAATTATGCAGTATTAACGGATACCTCAGCATATCAGATTTTTCCTACAACTGGTGCAACAAGACAGTTTTGAATCAATCTTTATTTTCTGGGTTTAATGTTTATTCATAAAAATGGGTCACCTGAAATACCAGGTTGTCCTTTGCATAAGTGG
This sequence comes from Stercorarius parasiticus, assembly GCA_013396915.1. NCBI lineage: Eukaryota > Metazoa > Chordata > Aves > Charadriiformes > Stercorariidae > Stercorarius > Stercorarius parasiticus. Next base: position 512,479 of record VWZL01000983.1, read on the forward strand.
CAGTGTTGCAAAAAGCTGTAATTGTGGCCCTACCACGAGAAGAGTTTTTGAGGAGGAAGGGCACATCTACTGCCCATTGAAGTCAACAGGAGAGGCATTACCTGCCGAGATCATGATGAAAGACTGGAGAAATAGAGAGAGGAGGGGGCAGAGACGACAGAAAAAGGCATAGGAGAGGGGGCAAAAATAATGGGGTTGAACTCGGCAGGAAAGACAGGCAGGAAGAGCAATGAATGCTGAAGAGAGCTATTCGCACGGCAAGTGAAGAGGAACGGAGCAGGGAGCTGAGGTTATGGAGGAAAAAGCAATAGCTCTAAAGCCTTGGAGAGAGAGACTCGGATCTTTGGAGAAATGTCTTTACAATCAATAATGTAATACATACCAACGAGGTCTTCTCTGACCCATCCACTTGAACCAAGTGGCTTTCACAAGTGTCAGCCTACCACGGACCATATCTACCACACCACCTGCTTGGAGTTACAAACCCGTCCATTTGTAGCGGGACTTAAAAACACATGTGCCCTTCTCTAAGAGATGTGGAAGACAAATTATGTTTATTTAAAAACTCTCTCTTTGGGAGGGGGAAGTCAAGAGTGGATCCAGCCAATGCATCCCATTATTATTATTATTATTATTATTATTATTATTATTACTACTACTACTACTATTATTATTACTGTTATTATTATTGCTATTGCTGTTGCCATTGCTATTGCCATTATCATTAATACTGCAAATTATTTTAACATGCACAATTTACTGTGCCTTGAAAACATGCTCAGACACAATGGTGAACATGTATATATATCATATAAAAAAACCACTTCAGCAGTCAGAAATCAGCACAGTTCTGCTTAAGCCAGCTCCAGTTCTGTCAGCTGAGGGTTTGACTCTTTACAGGTACAGTCTTAAAAAAATGAACAACTCCATAATTTCTCTGAAACACATTTCGCCTCGTTTCTGTTTGACTTGGAAGAGTTTCATCCACAAACGTAATCACCATTTTCGACTCTTTGAGAAATATTCTGGAAAACTGCATCACCTTGAGGATCATGTAGAGGAAGAAGTGCTCTTTTCTATTTGTTCACTTCACAATGTTTAGTCTCAGAGAGGACCTCTCAGAGACGACCCCTCTATTGCACCTTATTGCTCGCTGTCAGAGACTCTCACTTGACAGATCATCATCTGCTGGGGATATCTATCATTTTGACTACATGAAATGAGCCGTTTCAATTTTTCAGACATCAGAGATGGACGCAGAAGGAATTGTGTGTTTATGTGCATGCCTCAGGTGTAAGAATCTTGGGAAAATCCCTAAAACAGTAATATTAAGGTAAGAAGAACAGGAGAGTGAAATTAACCTTTATAATGGAAGTTATGTGCCAAACTCCCTGGGCAGCCAGCAGAATTAAAATTCAGAAAACAGTAGACTTATCATCAACCCAGAGGGTCCAGAAGGCGAGCAGCACCCCTATGTGGAAGTGTCCAACTGGCATCACACAGCTAAAGCACAGCGCTTCAGAAAGTGCCCTACTTTATACCACAGACATCAATTTTCCACTCACCTGTCCAAAATACCTATTTACAGGCAACCTTGGACAAAAATCCGTGCTGTCAGTGCTGTTGCCTTGGTGAGACACCTGGACTACTTGGCTCCATGCCCCATCAACCTGCTGGGGGAGAAGTAAAGGACCAACTTACTTCTGCATAGGTCACCCACTCTGCAGAAGATTTGGCATGGCCATGCACCAGGGGCAATTGCCTTCTCCATCGTGCCAGCTGGCCAGTCAGACAGAGGATGGACTTGGGTTTTTCCCATGTTCTCTCTCTTCCAGTCATTATGTGCTTCTGAAAAGAAAGGCTGCGCTGTGTGCTCATGCAGTACAGAAACCAGCAAAAACTTCTCCAGCCATCAAAAAAGGTTTGATCAGGGACTGCAATCAACTACAAGACACCCAGTCTATGGGAAACTGGCTTTCGTTCATGCTATGTGTTACATGGATCCATTTAACCTTCATGTTTAATATATCACCACTGTGCATTGTGCACCCATTTACTTTCTACTGTCCCACTTTCACATTAACCACATATCTGATAACGCTATGTGGGACTGTGGGGGGTGGAAAACGCAAGGGAAGAGAAGGCAACGTGCAATTCGGATGAGATTTAATGACAGGGCAGCAAGGAAGGAGGATATTTCCTGAAGTAGCAGAAAGAGCCGGGTTTGGTCCCTTACTCACCACCCTGGTAGCCCAGCAGCAGAGCAGTGATTCCCCCTGTGCAGTGCAGAGCTGAGGCGCCTGTTCAAAACATGCTGCAAAAAAATGTCATTGACCCTATGTAATAGACACTGCTGCATATTCCTGAGTGCCATCTGCTGGTACTTCATCTACTTCTTTTGTATGCAACCATAGACCAATGTGGGTGTTACTCAGTGATCCGACTGCTGCAGCTGATCTTGTGGCTTGCAGTTTCCTTCTCTGCACCCTCAGGCATCATCTAACGTATTGGTTAAGGCTAGACGGCATTTTCATGTCGTCATGTTTTGAGATTTCAGAATTTGGTCATGTTCAGCATCAGATAGAAATGTGCACAAAGGGTCAGATTCTGCTTCTCTTCCCTTTGCGTCATCGATACACATACAGCTCATACTCGTGCAGTTAGGGAGGAAGCCTCCAAGTCACCCAGTGTAATTGTTATCCTGTCTTTCCACTCCTGCTCCCCTCAAGGTAGGGCTCCAGATCAAGCTGCATCTGGTTTAGGAATGCCCTTAATCATAGAATCATGGAATGGTTAAGGTTGGAAGGGACCTTAAAGATCATCTCATTCCAAGCCCCTGCCCTGGGCAGGGACACCTCCCACCAGCCCAGGTTGCTCCAAGCCCCGTCCAGCCTGGCCTTGAACCCCTCCAGGGATGGGGCAGCCACAGCTTCTCTGGGCAACCTGGGCCAGGGGCTCACCATCCTCAGGGTGAAAAATTTCCTCCTGATACCTAATCTAAATCTCCCCTCTTCCAGTTTGAAGCCATTATCCCTCATCCTATCACTACATGCCCTTGTAAAAAGTTCCTCTCCAGCTTTATTGTAGTCCCCCTTCAGATACTGGCTGCTCCCCAGGGCCTTCTCTTCTCCAGGTTGAAAAGCCCCAACTCTCTCAGCCTGTCTTTATAGGAGAGGTAAGTGGTCAGGCAAAAAAATAAATAAAGCACTTCAGTTTGTGTTGTAAAACAGAGTTACAGTCGTTAGATGGATATGAAGTCAGTCTGGACTTCCCATCAAAAATGTCACAGAAATCAATAGCCTCCATGAAACAGTCTGGCTTCAACAAAACATCATGGTTTGATAAAAACAGTCCTGCAAGCTCCTGCATCAGTCCTCGTGAGTGAGGACTGCCACAATCATTTCTTCTTTTTAACAGCTGGAGGTGGGGTGGATACCCTTACCCACAGCAGCCCTTGAGCACAGTGTCACCCCTTGCACCAGCCACAAGCTGAGTGGTGTAGGTGACATCAGGCCCAGATGATACCCCCAGGGAGCTCCCCTAAAACTTGGAAAGAACGGCTGATTCTGCTGGAGCAGCTTCAAGTCCAGGGTGTGGAGTAGTGAAGGCAGTAAAGAGCAACGGTGAGAGGAGAAAAGTGATGCCAAAGTGACCAGTGCTTTCCGACCAGAGCCTTTTGCCATCTTCACTGAAGTCCATGGCCAAGCTCACACTGGCTTCAGAGAGAGCAGGGACAGGCTCTGGGCTTTGCCTCGCCCTCAAAGTCTACATGTCCAGGGCATTCATCTATGGTACCACCTCCACATCTCCTGGCACCAGGCCTGGGCACGCGATGGCCAGCGGCCACCAGGAAATCCACAAAATTGCACGTGAGCAACCACCACTGAGTGTGGACAGGGGGAAACCAGAGCACGCTTTTGCAAAGTGATGTTTAAGCTGTGAGACATGTACGAGAGTGTGGGGGAGTGTGAAATGGCAGCACTGGGCAGTATCCAGACAGATGAAACGGGCAGGTCAGCTACTGAGATAGAGAGCTCTTTTATGGTGGTTGAAAGAGAGCAGAATAAAGCTTTAAGGAAGCCATAAAATATTTAATTACTTCAGATTCTCATTTGAGTCAGTGAAGAGTTACGTTTTCAAGTCCATCTGCCCACATTTCCATTAATAAAATAATTCAAAAAGTAATTTGAGAGCGAAAACACCAGCACAAAGCCAAAACCAAAGAACGACTCAGCAGTGACCCAATAATTAATTTCTTTCCTCCCACTTCCCCTTAAATAAACTCTAGCTAAAAATCAACATGCATCTGGCTCAGCCTTTGCATTGCGAGCAAGGGCTGCAGCAGATAAATGGATGTGCTGTTCACAAGCACCTTTAGAAAATGCCACCCTTCAGGTGTCCACACAAATACCAGAAGCTACTGAACAGTTATTTTACACGCAGTTGCTAGGACCTAGTGACTACTTCTTTTTTTGGAATTAAATGCTGTCTGCAGTTACAGAAATTAAAAAATAAAGATGAAAAAATTGAATCTCGATGGGTTTTTATTCACAAAATGCTCTAGCATGCAGGGCTGAACCTCACCCTAGTGCAAGGGAAATAACCTACCAACAGATAGTATCTGAGGCTGAAGTGTCCCATGCTTTGAAGTAAACCTATGAAGCAGCAGGTGAGGGACTACTTAGAAATAGGACGTGTTTGTCCTCATGGGGACGGAAGTGCAAATCTGGAGACCCCAGCTCAAAGATGTTGAGAAACTGGAAAGCAGCCAGCGGAGGGCTACCAAAATGGCTTGGACACTAGGACCCATAATTTTGAAGCGCAAGCTGGGGAAACTTAGTGTATTAAAAATGTTTTCATTACAAGGGCAGTGTAGGCCCTGAACAAGGGTCTGGAGAGGTTGTGCAATCCCCATTCTCGGAGGTTCTCAAGACAAGTCTGGACAAATTTGTGGATGACTTTGTTGGCTGTTGGTGATAGTCTCACTTCAGGCAGGATGGACCATCAGAGGACTTCTCCAGCCAATACTTCTGTGAGTCAATGAAAATATGTGCTTACTGATGGCATAAGGAGCCTTAACTCCGTTGTCCAAGACTGCACAGTCAATAGTACTGGAAGTTGCCACTGGTGTAATGAGGATGAAATCACAAGACACAAAGATACTGGAGAGCCCAAGAGTCAGAAGTGGATCCCAGAGCAGTCATCTTGGACATGTTGCAGCTACTGCTTCCCTGTGCTGTGCCAAGGCCACGTTGAGACTTCCAATAAGGCCCATTCCTCACTCTGAAAGCTGAAAAATGTATATTAAGGCTCCATTTTGTAAGTAGCTTTGCAATTTTAATGTCTGTTTTGCTTTTGTTTTATTAAGGTTCTGTGTTTTTCAAGGAGTTACATTATTCAGCGGGCAGCCAAGTTGCAAAAACGTAGTGTGGCCGCGTTGCTGCTGGTGAGTTATCACCACTGATGAATTACTTAGGAAAGTATGTGCTGCGGTTGCCTGATGACTATAGTTTTGGTATTGCTCAGGTGGCCATTCATGGGCTCTGCTTTTGGAGGAATTTGCACCAAACCTGGAAACCCAATGCCAGAAACCAAACCAGAAAAAGCATTGGTTGAGTCACTAGGAGCTGGTGTTTGCAAAACTGGTAATTCTACTGTTACAAGCCTTTGCTGTCATGGGAGGCAAGGAGTTTCTCCTGGCAGTTTTGAATAAACAAGACACTCAGTTTCATCAGTGGTCCAGGTCATTTCACTACAGCGGTTTCTGAGTGGCAAGGGAAAAAACTTGGGGAAGGATAATGCCGGCTTTCAGCACTGTTGTCACAAGAATTGACATCCCAAGTGTCAGAGAAGTCAGTTTCTGATGAGTTGAGACATACGGTAATTAATTTCAAGTGCAATTTTGTATTATAATGAAAATTCATGCTAGAGAGGCTGGCAACAGAATATTTTAATTACAATCAAGTAATCTACCAAACTGCAGCGAAAGACTTACTTTCCTCCAACAATTACCCAGTTGTACACACTTCACAAACGCTGCGAGCTTTTAAACTTTATCAGTGTCATCTAGGGTTGGTCTCTCCTATTTTTTCCTTTTTAAGACTGCTTTTAAGTAGGTTCTGTACGGTTGAGGTGAAGGAAAAAGATTACTCTAATTGTACATGTATTTACTTTTGAATTGTCCTTTAAACTGCAAATTTCCGAGTCGTCATACCTGTATAAAAAATCTAAATGCTGCACTAAGGTTTATAATAGTCGCACTACTGATGCCTTCATTTTCAGGTCATGCTTTTATCTCAGCTCATCTTGCCAGTGAAAGGATCATTTAAAACCGAGTGGAGGATTATATTATTCAGGAGCCAGCATTGGGAGCTTTGTCTAGTGTTGGTTATTTCATTTGCTGAAAACATCATTACAAGTATAATCTTTTTATAAAAATGCATTTTGACCTTCTGTCTAGTATCTGAAGTTTTTGATTTTAACCCGAAGTAGAAGAAAAGTGGATTGTTATTTTACATATTTCAATATCCTGAAAATATAAAAGGATGACCTTTCCTTTGTTTTAGAAAAGGAAGGAAATTGGCTGCCTCTTTGGTTGAAATCCTCTCTCATTTTTAGATCAGCTGTGCATGCGTTGAGTTTTCATTTTTAATTGAAACTTCCAACGAAAAATTAAAGGACAAATACATACGCAAAATGTCCACTTTCATCCAAATTAGTGGGAATAACACTACAACATTTGAATGAAAAAATTAAAAAGCTGGATATTTTGTATCACAATATTCAGATCTGTAACTTATAGTGAATTTCAAAACGTTCTTTATCCTGAAGGAAAAAAACGCCAGAAATTTTTTTACTCTGACTTCGTTTTTTTTTCAGGCCCTAGATATGTGTTATGTTGAAAAAGTTTAACGAATCAAAGACCAGAAAAAAGTTTTTTATACAATCTGTTCTATTTTTGTCATAAATAATATACCTGCCGCGTCTGGCCAGCTGAAACGCTGCGTATACCACAGCTTGGCTCTGCTTGGTGGAATTTCTCAGACGAGCTCTAAATTTCCCTGTGTCAGATATAAGGACAAGCAGAAGATTCTGTAATTATATCTTTGTGGGTGATTTGTACCATATGCAGAAAACAGCTGACAAGATTATTTTCAGTCAAAATTATCTATGCTGCAGGAGTAAAGCCAAATTATACCTATGAAATTCCTGACCATTGCCTAATTTCTAATATAACTATGTGTTTGTTTGTTTACTAGCACGTAGCTGGCAGTACATCTGACTGGTAGAATAAGGTGAAAGGCAAAGCTTTAACGGGGGACAGTTAGAGTGAAATCCAGTCACTGCAACTCAGTGCTCCAGCTGAAGTGAAGGACAGGCACAACATTGCAAAAATCATAGTCAAAAGGATGAAAGCCCCAAAGTCGCTTAGGTATTCTTGGGAAACCGCAACACCAAAGCTTGAATGCTCTCAAATGATGGAAGCTGAACAAATCCCAGAACAGATTCAGGCTACAGAAATGCAAGTAAGAGCAGTGTGAGAAGCGATAGGTTGACTGTAGAGATACTAAGGTTGATGCTTTGAAATATATATATTTGGAAAGATGAGAATTTTTAAATGATGCCCTGTTGATAGGAAAAAGTAATGTCTTTTATTAGACCCTCTGATGGGCTCAAGTCTGATAAAGACCAATGTGAATAGTAGGGATCTATTGGAAGCACAACTTACCCTTGGAAAGGGAAATGCCATTCCCTTGCACCAGGGCTTTGGTTTCTAAGTCATTCAGGACGTGCCTACCCTATAGTCACAGAAATAACATTTCCTTTCCAGGGCAGATCAAGCTATCCCAAATACCAAGTACCTGGACAACCTGCTTGGAAATTCACTCTTTAATTGCTGCACTGCTGTGTAGACCCAATCTTGGACACATTTAAAAGTTCATTCTATAATATTCATTTGTTCTTATACTCGTAACTACTGGACCTGTCAAATTTTAGATTTCCACAGTTACGTTTTCCATCTGCACTTTCCAAAGATTTACTCTATGGTTAAATTGCATAGTTTTAGGGAATGTTTAAACATAACACTTTCTTCAGTTAATATTCTTTGCATAAAAAAGAAGTTGAAAATGTGCATAATTTTCTGATATTAATTAAAAGACTAAACTATTCTCTCAGATGTCTGGAAAAGATATGAATGTTCATTCTTTGCCTCGAATTCTTGGTATGATAAAGAGATCTTCATTTCCACGTGAGTCCTTTAATGACTTCTGGAGGAAAAAACCACACCCGCCACCGACTCCCGTAGAGTATGTCAGCGCTGAATGGGTGCAATAAGGATTTTGTTGCATGCAAAGGTGGCTGCTTTGTTGGCATCGCCTTGCTCCCCTTGTAATAACATCTTTTAGCTTCAGGAGAGTCAGTCAGTCTGTCACTGGTAGGTTTAAACAAAATGAAAACCTGTGATAAAAAGCTGAAGGGAGAGTTCACACTGCAGATTCTCACTAGCACTAGGCACTCCCAGAAATGTTATATATTCCCTTTCTCTCTGATAACTGAAAGCCAGGATTTTCACTATGGGTGCTGCTGGGAAAAAGAAAATAAGCAGAAAGGAAAAAGTCCGGTGGAATGTTTTATGAAGGGTCAAAGAAGAGTGTCTAAAAGAAAAGCAACCAGTAAAGAGTGCTTTGAGTGCTTCTGAAGGGTAAATAAAGGTTTGTTGTAAAACAGCTACCATTTTGAACTCCAAGTGTGCTGCTCCATGGGAAAATTATTTGGGAGGCTGCCTGAGGGGGTGACAGGAAGCCTTTAATATCATAAATGCAAGTGCTACCAGAGCCGGCCAAGGGTGTGAAGGAAGCATGTGTTTTCACCAGATGAAGGTGAATGTATAAGCAGAGAGCGTGCTAACGAGCACCACTGGAAAACACCGAGGGGACAGACTCAAACCATTGTAGGGACTAGAAACAGTGCATTCCCAAAACCTTGGAGAGAAGGAATCGCCCGAGCAAGGAGCACTAAGGCTGACTGTGCTTATAACTGACATGCTGTCCCTGCTACGGATCCGTCCGATCGCAGCTGATTTATCCCAATGAACCTGTGGGTATTTCCCAATGAATTTGTGATTGGAAGACAGAATGGGCCAAGGATCATTTCCCATCACAGCCCGCCGCCACCCTGTCTCGGGGGTTAAGATGGTTAACATATGTCCCTCTCCATGTCAGATGGTGTCAGGGCCTGGAAACGCTCTTGGGCACATCTAATGTTGCCATGAGAGCCAGGCATAAACTTAAATAACCCTGGAGTCTGGTTTGGTTTATACCCATGATTCATATGTAAAACAATATTTTGCAAAAATATTTGTTTACTTTCTATATTTGACATTGGCAGCTTTATCTGCACGAGAATGGAGGGAAAGAGAGATCTGCAGGGCCGTTAGAAGGTGCAGCAAAGGTCACCATCCCCTAACCCTCTTTTCATTGTTCAAACAGAATCAAGTAGGAACGTCTATGATATCGCCTTATCGAAGCCTTTTCCATGCACAGTTAAGACACCATAATCTAATCAATCATCATGATATTAATAGGAAAATAAGTTCAGTCTTAAAGAAAAAAAAAAAAAGCCTCAGTTTCTCAGAACAATCCAGATAAAATGGAAGAAATCCAAATAATATCTGAATTACCACCAAATACTATTCTGACAATAGCTTCCTTTATTTCTAGCCCACCTTGGCCAATATTTTTGTGTCTCTCCAAACCATCTCAGGAGATTACTCCATTGGTAACACCACATGAGGGAGAATTCTCCAAGCTGGAGCTGAAATCCCAAAGGATATTTTTAAACAAAACACTGATTTGGCAACAATGTGGTCTTTGGCATTCCTGAATTTTTGTTACTCTGCAGAACATTACCAGCATGAATACCTTTTTGCTTTGGCACAGGGAGTTACAGCCTGATGCTGAACTACGTGTCAAGTATTTCTCATCTCGCTGATAGAACATTTTCAATGTATTGAGTACATTTAGCAAGTGATGGCTGGAATAAGAAGTGTGTTTGCAAAGAACATGCAGTTGGATATTCAATATTTAATAATGAAGTTAAAGTTAGCCTCTGGTTTTAAGGCGTCTTGATGTTTTGGGTACTTAACCTCTACATTTTCATCCTGTAAATGGTGTGCAGGAAGGGTTGAGGAAAAGCTTCATTTCACTGCCTTACTGTTTCGATATTTCATAATCCATTCTCACTGCAGTTACCATGCAGGCAAACCTCTGAAAATCCTCAGGCAAGACATCGTGAACGGTGATTTCTTTCCCTTCTACAAGCTATTTACTGAATTCACATTAACAGATGCCCACTGAACTCTGGTTGGCTGACATTGTCGATAAAAGTGCATCAGGATAAATGTTTGTAAAAAATTTTTCTTCTTGGGAGTTCCGCAGCTTCTGGAAAAAAACAAAGATTTCTAGAGCTGTTCACCCAGGAGCAACCTGAAAAAGTTATTTTCAATGTCACCCCCAACTTCTACCTGTCAGCCTTTCAGGCCACCTCTCACGATCGTTTTCTCCTCCACCTCCACAGCTCCTTCTCCTCTTCTCAACTCCCTGCCTGTTCCTTCCTTCGCCGTCCCACCGCCCACCCACCTGACATGCTGAAAGGGGAACTTCCCTCTTGTGTCAGCTCATCCACAATCTTTTTTTAGAAGAAGGAGTAGAGCAACAACAATTAGTCCCACAAATTCTTGCAGGAGTATCACTTAGCGTGGAAAGAAGCTTCTAATTAAACATTTGTATGTAATTTCCCTCCTGTTGCAACACTTCTTCAGAACATTCCCATCTTAAAATAAACTGGTGACTAACAGTGAGAAGGAGAGATTCGGATGAAATCTGCCTCGTTTTGTTTTCAGGGTTATCCCTCTAGGCAGTATCGCCATTTTCCTTCTTCATTAGAAAAAGTGGATGAACTTAGAGATACCCCACACTACCTTATCTGCAGTGACTAAGGAGGGGGTACCATCTGCTGAATGCTATATTTCAAGTAGCTTGAATACATATGGTTTCAAATACTTCATGAGTTTAAATAAACACATATATTGTTAGTAATTTTATATAGAAAGGGACATTAAATGCTTAGGAAAAGAGAAAGAATTTGAGCAAAGGAAAAAGTTTTGAGTTTTGAGGGTCTTTTTTTGATCCCAGCTCATGATCGTTAATGCTCAGCAGTTACTCTGAAGGAAAACCAATAGAAATTTGGACCCGATCAATATGTTGTATATTTTATGGAAAACGGATTATCTATATATAATAGCGTCTTCTTTTCACGGTCTCCTGTGTCTAAAACATGACTATTCACCAACTATTCAAGACTGGAGAAATAAGAAACTCAAGTCAATCATTTTACTCCCTGATCTAGGGATATAAACCATCTGCATCCTGAATGTGAGTGTGATAAAATGGAGTATTATCATTTATCTGTCCCGAGTCTGAATTCTGCATCTTGACATGTCAAATCAGAGAACAAGGAAGCTGTATTTGAAAAGCAGGAGACATCTTTGCCATCGGTGTGTTCTTTTAAATGAAGCTTCCAGATGCTGTTTGGAGGAAGCAGCCTCTGCAAAGATGTGTTGGATGTAGATGCAACTGCAAGTAAGCAACTAAGTAAACTACAGCTTCACAGAGAATGAGAAAATGGGACATAAATCATAAGTCCTCCCCTAATTTTAATGTGTACCTTTTTGCAAGCAAGATATCTTTTCTTGTGCTCAAGAAAAGAGGCCTTTTAAACAACATCACATATGAATAATCCAGACACTAGATTTTTTTACAAAGCTACCCTGATGAGTTTTGACAACAGAGACTTATTACATCTCTGGGTTTTGTTCTACCGTGGTTTAGAGAATTCAAAGAGAAAAAAACGTTCTCCAACATCTTCATCCTCATGCCAGCTACACTTCAAAAGAAAATCTTTAAAGCTCCTCGTGCCTGGTTATGGTGACTTTAATTCATCATAATTTTATCGTAACTGAATTTTTTTGAGGGCAATTAGAGCTTGCTTGAGGGATCAAATATTTTAGGTAATCTGCAGGTGAGTATTGCTAACAACAGAAACAATGCCTGTGAAGTAGGCAAAACCAATTTAAATAGTTTTTCTATGTGGTAGATAGACTCTTCTTTTTTATTTTTGTCAAGATTTGTACTTACCAAATTATACTTGGAATAAAAGGAATATTACATATTCCTTTTTTATGCCCAGTTTCCAGTAGAAGTAAAAAAATAAAAAATTATCTAGCAGTGAAAAAAGAAAGGGGAAAAACAAAACAGGAAAAAAAATTGGGAAGTCTAGTTATTTCTTTTCTCAATGTTCTGTTGAACATTATGCATCTATGATAGCAAATTAGACCTCTTAACTTCTAAGATCAAATATTAATCTCTGTTTGATTTGAAATACACACGCCAATATTATTTTTATGTTGGGTTCTTGGTTTTTAGGTAGTGGTATTCGATAGCATACATCAGTACGCCACAATTAGATGATTTACGAATGAACCTGCAATTTCTTTTAGACAATCTTATCCTATTTTGCATGTCTATTATAGTTCAGGAGAATTACAAAGACATATCTACCGACAAATGTAGGTGATTTTTAATCCTGAAAGTATTTGTGATCTTCCGAGTATTCGCAGAATCAATCATTTTAATGATTTGGATAAGACACTGTATTAATTCCGAAAACTTGTATTCTGAATGAAAAAGAAAAGAGCTCAGGTTTAAGTCTGCCATTGCTGTTCCTGGGAGTGTGACATGTCCCAGTTGTGCCTGACAGTTTCTGCTACTGGGAATTCGGCACTGGGGATGACAGAAGCGCTGATAGACCACTGTGTCATGCTGTCTGCAAGGGCTCTTGCCCTCAAATACTTCCCAGGTGCTCACATCTTTACGTGTTTGCTGTAGGACTAACCATATGGAACAAGGCAACTTTAAAAAAAAAAAAAAGCTCAAAATTTTCACCTAATTTCCAGTAATACAGAACTGGCTGAAAGCCCCAAAGTTGGATAACTAATATCTCTGTAAAACCCTTGGTTGCATTCTAACTCCGGGTATTTCTTCTAAATAATTTATTTACATAGAAAAATCCTTAAAAGTGGATTTGGCAGTCCTTTCTGCATGTCTTTCCTCTGTCTTTTCTGCAGGAGACCCTGTGCTTCACCGTGAGGCCAGCACCCGAACATGGGCTGTCAGCAGTGCCCAGCTCCTCCTGAGGCATCGGGACTCCCTGCGTAAGAAAAACAGAGATTTCCTGGCTGTGGGTGTTAGCACGAGATGGAATCCCTTCTTCTGAAATAGCCGTCTAGCTGATAGAGTTGTTTTCTCCAGGTGACCTCACAGTAGCTACATTTTTCCGTAAAAATAAAGCTTCCTCTCTACAGCACTCTGCGTTCCCCTCCTGTACACTCCAGTACTCACAAAGCCCCATTCAAATCACCAGTGTTATCACAAGTGAAAGACAGAACGCTTAATCCATTGTAAAACATCTGCTTTATCAAGGAAGAGCAACCCTTCTGACTGCAAGAGACCTAGAGCCAACCTAAGTCTGGCACACAAGGCTGAATTTAACTCTTTTCATCTCCCTTGAAAATCTCCTCTGCTTTGCGCCTCTGCATAGGGCCAAGCGTGGTCTTCAAGCCCTGAGACCACCAAGGTAAAGCGTGCTGGCTGCTTACCCCTCCTTCTCCGGGACTAGACCCATCAACACGTACACAAGTGGGTCAACACTGCCTGGAGCAGCGTGAGCTGCTTTGCCTAGAGGTGGTGCCGGGTGGCATCTGGAGACCCCAAGTTTTCCTTTGTTCAGTGGCCTGGGATGCAACACAGCCACAATTCAAGGAAATATGAGCCAGCTGACTCTCAGTTTCTCTTTATATTCTTCATCACCAAAAATCACATACCTTAATCCCTCTATATTCCACAGCAGAAAAGGAAAAGGGAACCTTAAAAACTTTTTAAAACGTTCGTTGGGTCTCTCTGCTTTCAATAAACTGTAAAAAGAATACGGTAATTCACTTCCCTCCAAGCTTTAAAAATAAAGCAATGAGGTATAATTCACATCTACAGTCTTTACACCTGACCATGAAACCCAATTTATTTTCATCTCCAATTTAAAAATATGCTTCTGCACAATTCATTTTCCTTGGTACTTCTAGATGTGATGCTTTCAGAAATCTTTTAAAAACAATCTGCCCTGTAAAACAAACCAAAAAAAAAAAAAAAAAAGGGAGAGGAGAGGCCAATATTTCTATTTTCCTTGGCAGAAAAAGTGGTAATAAATCGCAGAGTGCTCTACTTGAGCTCGCTTTCCCCACGCTATTGTGAACCCTGGTCGCTGGTGCAATTTCTGAGCTGTGGACGCTCCGGCTGCTACTGAGCTCCGAGTACCAGGTGCATTGCAAATTATTCATCCCTTTCCTCGTCTGAATGTTACCTCTCACAGCGCCTTTGCCATTGTTGAGCCTTAAGTCTAGTGTAAGTGAATGTTTCTCTGTGAAGAGCTATTCATTTTTTTTTCCCTGAGATTGCCTTGACTGCTTGTCCCTCTTTTGTCTGTTTGCTTTCAGTTCTTGACCGAACAAACACATTTACAGGCAAAGATGTCTTTTCTAACAATGAGCATGAAATGAATATCGTTTCAAATTGCTCCAGTAATGACCAGCATTTTCAGGGGAAACTTCAGCCTTAGACTCATTCGGTCAGTGGACAAGAATAATATCATGCCACAGAAGAGCCCTGTGAAGCACCTCGCGTTCCAGAAGGCAAATATTGAATTCCCAGCATTGTATTTGCAGTAAATGGTGTGTGAGCTGAAACATGTTTGATTTATACATTGAAGCTTTGAGCCCTCGCTGCTTTAGAGTTTCTTTGCACTGCTTCAGCAAACACAGACGTCTCTCTTTCTCTCTTTTTTTTGGCTAAATAGACAGTGAGGCAAAGGTCATCCATAACAGGAGAAACCCTGGTTCCTGCATCCCTTGGTAGAAGGTGGTGTGGTGACCCTTGTCCGTTTCCCACTGCCAGACATGGATGGAGAGCCTTCTGTCGCAGCAGCAGTGGCTGGTACCTGGGGAGCCCTAACGCCCCAGCTCCACCCCAGTTGCCAGTAACCCACCCAGTAGGATGTCTGCAAGGAAGCAACCAGATGTATCACAGACCAGCCACCCAGACGTATTAACATGACCACAGCTGGTGGAGCTGGTTTCAGGCCAACACCTCCCCATCACCCCACTCTATCAACTTTAACACGGCGGATGAAGGGAGCCCAGAGCAGGACGCTTGTCATGCCCCATGCTGTCACAAAGAGCACGCCAATCCACTTATTTGGACAAAACGATATGAATGTGTCCTGCACTTTGATGTCAGAAAATTTTACTTGGTTGACAGTATTTGTTCTGCTGGATGGCATTCAGCAAAATCCCTCCTGGTCCCCCGGAGCACTTAGCACTTGTCCAATCTATTTTCTTAGGAATGACCAGACATCTGCATCTGCGGTAATAATTTCTTGGCAATCAGAAATACACTCAGGAACCATTTTTCTTGGTTATGGTCTAGCTTTTTCATTAAGGCATACGGAACTGGTTCCTGGGGAAGGATGACCCCGTACGTTCTGGTGGCTTTTTTGGATTGTTTTGATTTTCTCTGGAAAGTCTCCTAAAAAAGTCTCAGCACGTTTGCATTGAAAAATGATGTTTATAAAGCTATTGGGGTCTCCAATGCTTATGAAGCCCGGGATCTACCTGAGCCCCAGGGAGTCTCTGCCTGTGCAAAGGAGTGTACCCAACACATGATGTTCCTCGGATCCTTCAACCTTTCCTGGAGACGTTGTTGTCAACAGGTCCAAAAAGACTGGGGGTCACAGCCCTACAGTACTCCTAGAGTGTGGTGAGAGCATGTTTGTTGATATATAAGTCTGCGACATGAACAGAATAAGGCATAGGGACCTCACTGGGGCACAGACATCAGACCTGGCTCCATCAGCACTTTCCCCCAACCAGAAGCACTGACTTGCACAAACTAAAGCGTGCAAGAAGTGACTCTGCTCAGACCAGAGCCGGGCTACAAACCCAGGGCTGCATCCACAGGAGACCTGGCTCTAACAAAAGTCTGTAAGCAGTTGTGTGACAGTGTTGACACATTGGTTCTGCTGCACATGTCCTCCTTCGGTCTGGAAGCAGCCTACTTATCCTTGTACGGTTTTGCTAATAATCTCTGCTTCCCCATCTAAGCTGTAGATTTACTAGTCATCTGACCAGTAAATCTGGTTTGCTTAAATTTAATCCTGGTTCAGCCTCAAGAAGGCTGTGGATTATTAGATCCATACTCCATTGAACAGTGCTGTTATGTCCCATAGCCATGAAGTGCTGATTTTTTCCTTCGTAGCAACAAATAAGAAAACGAGTCACAGAAAATATTTCCTTTACCTTATCTCTTATAAGGAAAAATCTGCCTGAAAATTCTCAGTCTTCATCCTTATATGAAGTAGTATTTATCAACAGGAATGCTATTTCTCATGGGCTAGGCTGCCCCACCATTTCTAAATGCAGCTGCTCTTAGATAAAGAAGCCCTGACATTCGCGTGTGGCTAGCGATTCTCCTTCTATTCACTGTTTATGGCTCTTCCATCACTAATGTTAGAGCAAGACAAAGACGTACCTGAAAACTAGAATTTCTAAACTTTAGATGTGTGCAGCTAAGGTGTTCAGGAGCATAACTGATAAATAAGAGCTTAATAGACAGCTGAGCACGGTATCTATAGTCCATTAAAGGAAAAATGAAAATTTAAGTAGACACCTTGTGTTTTCTGATGTGCTGACTGCCAATGCCCAAATTAGCTTTCAAAGTTTTATCATTTCTAAGGAAGGAGTGAATTATGTATATTTAAAGGGAGCAGTGAATTAGTTATGTTCTTTGGATTCAAGCTGCACTGCTTGATCACAAGTACACAGTAACCTCTTGCTACCTGTGCTGTTCTCTGAATAAAGGAACTTGGATGATTAATGTGTTTTGAATCAATTCTGTTGCTAGAGGAAAGTGAGTAGGTCAGGATCTCTGGTTTATTGGCCGGGCTGTCTCTGGAGCATTTGGTATTAGTACTGCCCGGTGGAGTACCCAAGAGTTCATCAGGATGAACAGAAATAACAATCAATGGGAAAATGAGACTTGGGAAGAAGAAATCAGCAGAGATATTTTTCTAAGGCAGTAGAAACAAGAATCACTTCCGCGTTCTCAGCTGGTTTGCATTCACTGGTGCTCCCTGGCAGGGTGCAGAGATGCAGGTAACCATGGTAATTAAGGCTAGCTGCAGTTTCGAGAAGAACGAGACAAATTTGGGTAGGAATGGTTTCCCATCACAACCCATATGGAAAAAATGATTCATCCGGGGGGGGGAAAAAAAGGATCCCAGGGAAAAAACAAGGCAGTAATGCGCAGGAAGAAATATCAACCCTTCAGCCATGAGAGCTCTTACCGCTGCTCTGAATCCGAATCTCCGACTCTCGTAGGCACCCGCAGCTGAGCCAAAAGCCAAGAAGACTACAGCAGGTTAAGGCTTGCAGCTTTTCCTGATCTGCTGTCAAGGAGTAGCTGATTAGAGCACATCAAGCTTTTGATGGAACAGTCAAGGGAAATTTTCCCAATTAGCTCATCAGTATAAATCTCATCGGTCTGCCAGTTTTGGCATCATAAACAGAGGCAGAAACGAAGTCTGTGATTCTGCTTGTTTGTTTGAAGTTGCATCTATTTTATATGTTTCCTGTCTTTCTCTCACATAACTAGTGGTTAAAAGAGTCAAACGACTCCAGCAAGGATGTCAAAGTGTGAGTGCAGCAGCCCTTGCGCAGAGCTCCCCATGCAATTCCGCAGCCCTCGTAGTGTTCCCTCTTAATCCCGGGGGCTGCGACTCACCACATATCTGTTGACCGAGGTCACATTTTCCTCTCAAATTAGGGAGCCTGTTGGATTTGAGCAGCTCACAGACTTTGCAGACAGCCCAGTATTTTAGGGTAGAAATTCTGACAGCCTGCCAGCTTGGTGGGCCGAAATCTTGGGGCTGCTTTGGTCCTTCTGAGAGTTGTACCTCTGGATGCATCTGACTAGAGAAAGCCCTTCAAATAAAACCAGTCATAGAATATTCCTTCCTCATGCTGGCAGCTCAGTTGCCTGGATTTTGCTGTTACTGGAGCTTTCTCTAGCTATGATTATTTCAAGGGGATTTACTGGGAGCCATAGCACTCCCCTTACATCTTCATTAGTATCACTCATTACCGCACAGGTTGCCAGGTCATTTGATGTGAAGAGATTAAGCAATTGTGTCGTCCCGTCCCATTTACAGCATGAATCTGAACCCTTACCATCACGCGTGGTGGTGTTAGCAGACTGAGCAATTAAAAGTCAACCTGGTTTCTCTGCATTCATTATATATTGCCCTTCAGCAAAGAGAAGCTTGTTGCATTTCATGGATGTAGTCAGAAACTGGTCTCCCACCATGCCCCTTTCCACGCTAGAGCAACCACCCTTATTCTCCGCACTTATGGTCTGATGTAATTGGCATTAGCAGAGCATTAACAAATTGCCAAGGGGCATCCAAACACTCTCCATTAACCAGCACGAGGACTTAAGGGTGCATGTACAAAACGGAATTAAAAGGATTTCAAATAAAATTGGTTCCTAGCATGGCAGTCTGATTAAGCAAATACTTGTGTCAGAAGCCACTTTGCCCTGGGGGAAAAGTCGATGCACTGTCCTGGAAATGTCAGAAAAATAGGGATGAGCTGCACCTTGTTGCAGACTGTCTGCACCAGCTGCAGCCGCTTCTCCAGGAGAGTGGCTCTCCCCGGGGGAGGACCAGCACGCTGCTCCCAGAAGCATTTTCATCTGCTGAAAAACCTGGCCAGAGGAAGCCACGTGGGAGCAGTTTCTCTTGTCCCTTGGACATGCACAGCCTAGGAAGGATGTCTTCAATTTAACAAACAAATCAAAGGCTCTCTGTTGAAGAAGTTAGCAGTAGGAGCGACATATTTGGCGGCCAAAAATATCCCGAGTACAGAAGCAAGAAGACAGTCGAGGTGCCCTCTACATTTTTACTTCATACCAGGACCCTTTATTACCTCGCTTTTGCTGACAAGGGTGCCATTTAAATTCTTTCCTCCGCAATAATTTTTTTCTAGTGGCCATCTTCCTCATAGACGCCATGCGTAACCCTGGAGAGGTCACTTTATACACCTGCAGCACCTTTGGGCGGTGAAGATAACGAGGGACGATTTGCTGGGTCTGCGATGCCCGAACTATCTCTGTGTGTCTCTGTGTGTGCATGTAAACAACGAGTAGTAGAGCCCTTTGGGGGGGACTCTGGGGTTGTTACAGTTGTATTGTAAACGATAGTGATGATCTTGCGGCTGCCATAGCATCGCTGCGCAGCGTTTGCCAGACTGTCATGCTTCTAAGACCTGCTATTGGGAACAACCCTGAGCAAGTTGTACTGCTCCTGCATGCTAATGACAGCCAGGGCAGGTACTTGTTTGTACCAGCATGAGACCTTTCTCTACGGGAGATCTATGCAGGCTGGCTCAGTACAAGTTCCACTATAAAACTGCTCTCTCAACAGCCCCCCCAAGAAAGAAAACTCCAGGCTCCTCCGAACAGCAAGCTAGCAGCGTGCAGGGATTCGTGCACCATAAACAAGCCATCCTGAAAAGTCCCCAGAGCATATTAGCTATTTGCAAAGCTCTTCTACAGTTACAGATGCCTCGCTCGATACTAGCACGAGGGCGCCGAGCTCTCGGTGTGCACAGCTGTGCCTTCCTGGGCAGCCTCCAGAAGGTCTGCTGGGCGCCGGTGCCCCCGAACACACCGAGCCCTTCTGAACTGGGCTTGACAGCCTTATGGAAATGCCTGACTTTGCTCCCCAGAGATGCTAACCAGGCTGTCAGGTTGCATGTTTGATCTGTGGGTCTGTGAGCAGAAGGCATGTGTGCAGGGACAACCGTCTGTCAGTCACACTACGGCCGGTCCCTGAACATCTCCTTTTCCACCAGAGGTGCATGTTTCACAAACTGGCTGACCTTTGGCAACCTTTAAAAACTCCTCGCTCAGTCGTTCTCATGGGTTACCTGTGAATTTACAGCACTTGATCTATTAAAGAGGAGCCTTCCGACTACAAAGATGCAATGGATTTTCTCTAGATCACGACTCAGGCATTCAGGTGTTGGTTTCCTTTGATTTTTTAGCATGCTTTTTTTAGCATGTCCCAGAAAATATCTAGACTGTTTCGGGAATACAGAGATACTAGAAGCTGGAATCTGCATCAGGTTGTTACCGGAGACACACCTGAAATTCAAAGCTGAAATTTTTCGAAGTTTGAGATTAAGTTGTAAAGGTGGATCTATTTGTGCCCATAACATCTAAAAAAGAATGGGTGAAATGAGTTTTCTGAAGGCAATGGATTGTAAATCTTAATTTTAGGCAGGATCATGTTAGTAGTGGCCACACGCCAAAATTTTAACCTGATCAAAACCTACCCTGATAACAGGCCTCAACTCATCCAACTCAAGCTGTTTGGATCCTGGCATCTGAGCTGAGCTGGTGATGTGGGCTGGCCATGGTGTCTCCAGAAGGTGACCCAACCACTTCAGATGTGAGTGTAGGATTTTTCATTTCATGGAAGTGTCCACATCTCTTTCTGTGACTGCGAAGGAGTTACGATATCGGCTTTTGCAGGGCTAGGCTTCCAAGTTTCAGTCATTCGTCTTTCAGATGGCTACAGTTAGGTGGGATGAATACTGGTTTTACAGATCCCTGATGAAATTTCACCTGTGTCCCAGGACAGATTAAAACCTAGTGCAACCAGGCAAAAGACTAATCTATTAACCTCTTACGCTGCGTAAAAATCATTTTACATTCCTATTAAAATTACTAGGGTATTTCATTATGGAAATTGAAGAGAAATGCCATACTTATGTCATTATCACAAGCAGTTTCTTATATCCACAATTCATGTTGGCAATTCAGATATAAATTATTACAACATTAGCAGACCAGCCCTGCTATCTGATCTTTTCTTCATGTCTGAAAGTCAATACTAAATGATGGAGTATTTGAGAAATATGTGGTTTGTAAATGTTTCTCCTGGCATTAGGAGAATGTGGTTTCTCCTGGCATTAGGAAGAAAGGAAAGAGACACAGTGATTTTACTATTTAACTTGTCCTTCATTTCCTTTTTCTTTGGGACATCCAGCCAAGCTGGCAAACTGTCAGACAGTGCTATGCCAACTCACAAGGGCAAAAGCACATGTATATATTTAAGTATGTAAGCATCCCTACTGATTTAGACAACATTAATTGCACACTCAGAGACGAAGAACGCTCTGGTTCTTCCTGTAAGGTTCTGAGCTCCTAGAGCTGAAGCTCAATTAGTTGTGTCACCAAACAGATTACATTCTTTTTCCATTTTTTTCTGTGACTTGAACATTGTCTCAGGTGACCAACGACAGATATATTTACTCTTAAAGATCTTTTTTTTCCTCAGTACTCTCAGGATTGTGGCAAATACTTCTCCATTTTTGAGGACACATTCTCAGTTTATACTAGACCTGAATGAATGCTATTAGAAATATGGAGCGCATCTTTCCATAGCACAGTTAAGTGCCCTCCCTCTGGCTACCAACACTAAAATAATCTTGCAAGTCTTTTAATCCTGGTCAAGCAAACTTTCCCGTGGTGTAAAATGAGTTCTCCAATGTGGCCTTTCCCTGCCTGTTCTCCCCTGCACAGACAGGATTTCCTTTTCCTTTCCTGGCAGCTCTCAAAAGGCGGCTGATAGTATGAACAATGCCCACAGGATCCCTTTGCAGCACAATGGCTTCAGCAGAGGCTGGATGATGTCCCATCATGCAAAGGAGATCTTGTTCCCACCTACGTTGGCTGCAGACTGAAGGTGGGATAACACTCTGAGGGGCATCACCAGTCAACACTTGCCCTGTGTCTTATGTCCCTGATCCCTCTCCTCCAAAGGCCACCCCCCTAGGTGAACCTCTAAGATGACCCAGCAAAGACATCCCAATGTGGCTCTGGAAGCTTCATTTGCTGTTGGAGGTCACCAGCTCTGTGAATGACTTTACCATAGTGCTAATAACACCACACTGAGAAACCGTGATGGTGGGGCAGGGGGAGGATGGGAATAGGAAAGGTCAAAAAGGATGCTTTTGCACAGATGAGAAACGACTGCCCATTCCGCTTGTGAGCCAAATTTATATTAAATGTAGACTGAGAGAAGCAGGAATTGTTTGTCTGATCTTCACCTTGGACAAACTTCTAATTACTTGAACTTCTCCTTTGCCAGAAGCATGTTCACTTCCAACTGTGCCCCCCAAACCACATGCCTTCCTGCCTGCTGACAACATCACTGAAGGCCAGAACAAAGGCCTTTCATCATTCAGACCAGTTTTTACGAATGTTTATCTGCTTTGATGCTCGTAGTTGGTGATGTTATAACTGGGGTTTTTTATTTTATCTGTACTTTCATACAACATCCTAATTGTTTGCCTTCTAAAAACATGATTTCATTAATTTAATCTTGTGCTGCAGAAAATTGTATGAGATCTTAAAGAAACTTCATACTGTGCTTTAATTTCTTTCCACATAATTGTATTTATATTTCAACAAATAGACTTGAAGTACATTATTATTCTAAAATGAGTGCTAATGGGTTTCAGCGCTTTTATGCAGCTCATCGTGCATTTATTTCACAGCTTTGATGGCTCACAAAGACTTCCATTTCTTCATTTACATGAGACAACTGTGAAGGATAAATTAAATGGCAGCTTATTTCATCTACGGATTTTTTCCTGAAAACTCTACATAAACAGTACACTGTTGGTGCACTTCCTTTGAAAGATGCAGACCCCTGTCAGAAAGACAGTTTCATAAATGAAAACCACAAATTTTCATCCACCTTCCAAGTTGGGGGAAAAAAAAAAGAAAACCAAACCAAAAAGACTGAAATATTGCTCCGCTCTGCATCATGCCAGCACACAAAAGTTAACACGTTTTGCATAGCAGGGTGGACAACGATTTGCTGCAATTTGCTTTCAAGCCAAGTCTCAAAGGACTGCAGAAGGAAGGAGGAACGCAGGTGTTCAAGTCAAGGTTGTGCATTATCTATAAGGAGCAAAAAACACTGTGTGCCAAAGCTTGTGTTAAATCTGTACCAAGCTTAGCCCTGAAGACTGTAGAGTCACTGGTTCCTCACGTACTGATCCTAGGCATCCTGGGCACTGATATCCTACAGGGCGGCCTTGGCAATGGTGACCTTAAATAAAGAATTGCCTGTGAAAGCAGAAAAATGCCCTCCAAATGAGCGGGTATTGACTCCATGGCCTATTTTGCCTGTGCAGAAGCACCAGATGCGTGGAGGGAAAGGGAGGCACAATTTGAAGAACATCCTGGGCTAAAAATGGCAGGCTGGGACATACCAGCTGGGACTTAAAGGAGAAAAGAGAAGTAGAGGGAAATGAGGGTCTCTACTTTCTCTTTGCCCATCCCAGAAACTCCCAATAACAACTGCCTTTGTTATTGATGAGCTTTAAACTGTTTGGGGCTTTCTGGTTTGTGCTTGTTCAGCACCCAGGCCCAGCTGTCCCACCTGAGATAACTAGCTGTGACCAGACAATTGGGCTTTCTCCAAGGGGTGCCAGCAGATGTGAAGAGGCCATTTTCCTGTGTGACAACTGAGCCCAACCTGCGTGAATCTAGAGACAGCAAAAACCATCTGAACCAGCTTGCTCTTGGGTGGGCTCCACAAAAGTTACTCTACTCTACAAGGAGCAAAGGAGAATGACTTGTCTAGGAGGTCCTTTTTGGTATGAGCTGGGGTATCTCTTCCTCCTGCCCCAGATATCGATAACTGGATCATTGAGCCCCAGGGTGGAGGGATGTCTGAGCCTGAGACACTTTCGGGGGGATCACTGAAGCCATCCATGGCTCTGAAAGGGAGTTCCAAGGAGTTTCCGTCTTTGGGTGAGAGAATGGGAGATTGGGCAACACCAAGAGCAGTAAAATAGCTTCCCTTACTCTCCTCCAATAATTAACAACATGTTTCTTATCTCCTCGTGCTTATGGACCCATGACCTTGTACCAGGAGACATGGACCTTCCTCTGAGATGCTACAGCAACAGGACTAAAGCCTGGTCTGCCCTGGGGAGGGAAGGAAGCTCCCAGCCCACAGTTTGCTTCCTTTGGACCACCCTCCGTCCTAAATAGCTCCACAAGGCCAGATTTGGGGCACTCCCACAGTTTTCTCAAGCCACAGAATCATCTCTCTTCCATTAAAATGATCAGCCCTTTAGCCTGGTAGCATACTGGTACCTGCATTGAGCTCTCCCTCTCACAGCCAGTTTTATTCCAAGGAACTGAAATATTTCATATCAGATAATGATTTTTTTTTTTTCTTGAGGAAAAGTGGAAAGAATGAATTAATCCACAACAGCATTGACGAGGGGAAGAAAAGTTAATTGAAAAATATAATGAAAACACTGAGCTCATTCCACCCTGTGTATGTAATGGAAACATTGATATTGACAAAGAAAAATTAAAATTTGCTACAGAGTTCAAACACACTGTTAATATATGTATAATGATAATGCACAGAATCCTTGGTATGGAGCCTTAGGGCAGACACTATGCTTATGCAAATTTTATGGAAAACTACAATATTAAATACGACACATCCTACTTTTTTGTTTTTACGCAAGCCAATCCTGGTAAACACTTTGGCCCAAGTTCTACTTAAATTTAAGGCTGTTTTCATGCTACCAGGAGAAATAAAAGGTGCTGAAAGTGGAAGCCTACAGGGAAGGAAGAGCTTTTTTCTGGTAGAGAGCAGCTCTCCCACGTCCCACCTGATGCACATTCCGGTGGCCAGCGGGGCTGCGCCAGAGGGCATTTCTCTGTTCACAGCACGATGAACACGGACCCTTAGGCCACTATTCCATAGCACAATCCAGCAGAGCCTTTGGACTGCCATAAAACATTCAAGGAGCCAGATGGGAAGGTGGTAAAATAATCACTCTTCCCTGTCCAACCCCCAGGGCATGCTCTTGGCCAGGGCGAAGAAGACTAAAGGACCGGAATTAAAGAACACTGACAAAACTGCACCCAGAAGCTCTCTAGGTTTGTTTTGTTTGTGCAGCTACACGAGCGCCGGTGTGTTGTATTTGGATGCTGGGATCCAGATTCATTCCCATCTCATCAGGCTCCTCGCTGAGATGCTCAAGCAGCTGATTTATCTGTCTGGCTTCCTCCCAGGTGCAGGCAGAGGAGCAAGGGTGGTTGGAATAACTGTGACCTAAGGGACTTCTGTCTTCCTTCACTCCATTCGCTATGGCAGTGGCTGTAACTCAGGTGACTATGCCTCTCATATAATGGTTGGTTTTGGGTGGTATTAAACCAAGATCTCCACATACGATGGGTGTTTGTGCTTCAGAAATACCCCAACCTCCAGTTGGCAGTTTTGTCCCAAACATGCAAAGGTGGTGAATGAGCCGTCTCACCACCAGGAGAAGTTGGAGGAATAAGCCAAGCCCCGCTCCAGACCCAGTGTAAAACGCAGGCAGAAGCCCCAGAGATGCTGCAGCGTGAGTCCTGGGGGGAAGACCCCACTGTCCCCGCAGAGACTGGGAAGACCACACGTGCACTTCTCTCACTTCATCCTCCTACGTGTAAACACTCCGGTCAGCGAATGTCTGCCCGCAGCAACCCCCGAGGCCATGCTGAGACAATAAAGTCACGTTTCCCACCAAGTTTAGTCCTGCAACAACAGTTTTTCCTTTCTCATCCTAAACTGGCTTTGAAGCACTCCTTTAATTTTCAATACAAAGCATCATCATCGCCGGCTGTATGACTATGACACACAGGGAGACAAAAGCAATAAGCCTTTCTCCACACTACCTCTCTCATTGACTCCTGTAATGTCCGACTTGGATATTTTGTAACCCTGCCCAATTAATTTTGTGCTCAGTAGCTTTTGCTGAACACAAAGTCTTAAAAAAAAAGATCTGCTAAGAAATTCATTAACTTTACAATGCGGTTGGACTTACTCCAGCCAAATTATTACATTTCTATGGTGCTAAAAATAAAGAAAAGCACAGTATAATCGAAACAACCCACACACGCAGCAAGATTCCTCTCGGAGAGTCTGTGTGGAAACCAAACACGGGTTAATCTGCACCGTGCAACACAGTGTTTCACATGATTAATACATAACATGAAATATTACATATTTTTAAATAGCTTCCCTGCAGGTAATACATTGCTTGTCGCAACTGCGTGTTTGACAGTTGGCACTGTTATACGTTTAGCCGGCAAATGCAAAATGACAATTTTTAAGCTGGAGCATTTTGACAGTGCTTGGGCCAGTGATTTCTCTCCAATCCATCCCTGCCTCTTCCCGATGAGCTACAAAACACAGAAGTGCCGAGCCTCTATTTACGGCATTTCTGTTTCACTTGTCACCTCTGCAAAATCCTCCCTCCCCCTCCAACGTTCTCGTGTCAGGCGGCAGAGCTCGCAATTACCTCCTTTGTGGTAGCCCACCTCCCTCCAGGACCCTTCAAAGCCGACACCTAAAACGTCCAGTTGTGCCACTGCAGCGTAATCAGCACCTGTTTAATCTCTTTGGCTTAATTAGTCAAACTATCTCATAAAATCATAGGATTTCTTGCTCAGATTTCCAAAGGAGTTTAAGGGAGTTAGGATCTCATATTCTATTAAAAAGACATGCTGTATCAATGCCTGATGCCTCTAGCTTTTATGTTTTTCCCTTTCTTTTTTTTCTTTTTTTTTTGTATTTTTTTTTTTTTTGAAACCACATCCTTCGTGGAAGTGTACCTCTATAGCCATTAGGACACTCACTCTGCCACACAGCATGTCAGAGATGCCATTTCGCTTGAACAGATAGTTAGTGTAATGACAGATTGCACTCTATCAAAGGGTCTATTGTAAAGAGATATAACATGAAAGAAAAATCATTTTCTCTGGGCTTCTGTTCTTTTTGCCAGGTAGGTGGCTGAAAATTGACGAAATCATCCCAATGTATGGATGAAGTGTTCATTTTTTGAAGCCAGCTAAATACCATCCAATATAAAACAGAACTATCTGCTTTGCATTTCTGACTTTCTTGCCTCATTACTTCCTGCTTAATTAACACTGAACCGGTAACTGGTAGGTATTTTTCCTGTTCTAACTGTATTTTCAAAAGATACATTTTCATCTAATATTCTACATTACTGTTACTTCATTAATCCCTGCATCTTCCATTATTAATTACCCCCAAATTATATTAAAAATCATTTACAACCCTTTTTTTCACTCATTAAGATCAGCTGTGCCTGAGTCTCACATGTTTTGTCGCTTGCCGCCTCATCTTTTCTTAACCATAATGGTGTCTGGCCCCGATCTTTTTTTCTTCGCCGTGGGGAATCCCGTTGCCGAACAACCTCCAGCTTCTGTTAATGTTTCCCACTTCAGGTCTGCGTTCCCGGCGAGCCGGGCCGACTGCTGTGAGATGCTCTGAGGGTGCAGCTCCCCAACAGCCCTGAGCAGACGCGTTACTGCTCAGTGCCATGCGCTGCTCGCGCACAGCAGATGCGGCAAGACCACAGCTATCACTTCCCAAGCGCGTACTTACTTACAAGTCAGTGATAAATGTATTTCGACCCCACCAGCTCCACTGGATCTCCAGCTTAGATTTACCCAGCACAGAACTGCAATTATTTTTGAAATGCTCTTTGTGGGCTACATGTGTATTGGGTTTGCGCGGCAAGGTTTTGGTGGCGGCGGGGCTACAAGGGGTGGCTTCTGTGAGAAGATGCCAGAAACTTCCCCCATGTCTGATAGAGCCAATGCCACCGGCTCCAGGATGGTCCCACCGCTGGCCAAGGCTGAGCCCATCAGCAATGGTGGCAGCCCTTCTGGGATAACGTATTCAAGAAAGGGGGAAAAAAAACCTGCGCAGCAGCAGCCAGAAGAGAGGAGTGAGAACATGTGAGAGCAACAACTCTGCAGACACCAAGGTCGGTGAAGAAGGAGGGGGAGGAAGTGGTCCAAGCGCTAGAGCAGAGGTTCCCCTGCAGCCCGTGGTGAAGACCATGGTGAGGCAGGCTGTCCCCCTGCAGCCCATAGAGGTCCATGGTGGAGCAGAGGTCCACCTGCAGCCCAGAGAGGACCCCACACCAGAGCAGGTGGATGCCCAAAGGAGGCTGTGACCCTGTGGGAAACCTGTGCTGGAGCAGGCTCCTGGAAGGACCTGTAGGAAGAAGGAGCAGCAGAGACAACTTGTGATGAACTGACCACAACCCCCATTCCCCATCCCCCTACATTGCTTGGGGAGGAGGTAAAGAAAATCAGGAGTGAAGCTGAGCCCAGGAAGAAGGGATTGGTGGGGAAAGGTGTTGTAAGATTTGGTTTTATTTCTCATTACACTATTCTGACTTCTAATAGGCAATATATTAAATTTCTTTCCCAGAGTCAAGTCTGTTTTGCCCATGATGGTAATTGCTGAGTGATCTCTCCCTGTCCTTATCTCGACCCACGGGCCTTTCATTATATTTTCTCTCCCCTGTCCCTCTGAGGAGGAGAGTGACAGAGCAGCTTTGGTGGGCACCACGTGTCCAGCCAGAGTCAACCCACCACAACATGGAATGCAGCAAATTGTTCCGTGTCAAAGACTTCACGTGCCAACTCTGGTTTTTCTCCCGTATGTTGCGAGGAGATGCTTAGGAAGTCATCTTCTGCTATTGTAATAATTAATGTCTTGCCCAACATTTTTAATTATATCTATTAGAGCCTTAGTCCCTAAATTTCAAGGTGCTATCATCATGAATGGTCTGCAACTAGAGCAGTGATGGTGTTTCTGGATGTCCAACACGGAAAGCCTTTACTCTTGATACGGGGGAAGGTAATGTGCTATCAAATCTCTCCCTTTCAATAGTCGCTTGGCTCCTTGCTTATCTACAGTGTTTGCT
Organism: Stercorarius parasiticus; assembly: GCA_013396915.1. Taxonomy (NCBI): domain Eukaryota; kingdom Metazoa; phylum Chordata; class Aves; order Charadriiformes; family Stercorariidae; genus Stercorarius; species Stercorarius parasiticus. The sequence goes on from VWZL01000983.1 coordinate 541,538, forward strand.
GCCCTCTTGCTCAAGGGTCAGAATGGATTTCTAAGGCATTTGTGTAAGTATTTCGCTCTTTCTGCTTTCTTTCTGTATTTAGTAAGCCTTGCAGGTCAGTGGATTTGTGCTGGGCAGATTACAGATACTCCAGTGTGACTTGTCATCAAATGCATTTCTTATGCTTAAGTCATTTCTTATTTTTCAGTGATGCTCATCATTCCAGGAAGAAACTGTTTGTCCATTTGTCTCCATCCCACTCCTTTTTCACAAGGAGCCCTCAGAGAGGAGCCTGTTCCCATGGCAGTTTTAGGTGCTTCTCTGAGCTCGTCTGCGTTCAGCTGAGCAACAGCTTTCAGTTGCTTTTTCTGCTCTCTGCAGGACCTTTTGTCTAGTCGGTTCTTCATTATGCTGCTTCCAGTGCTCTAACTCAGCACATAACAGCAATTTGGATCATTCACCTTCCAGCTTATCCTTGGCGTTTTGCTGATTCTGGTGGTCTGCGTTTTGCTGTCCTTATTTCTCAATGTCACTGGCCTTTAGTGCCTCCCTTGTGAGAGCAGGAGCCGTAGTAAATGATCTGGGGATGCTTTGTGACATTTCACAAGGTAGTCTTTTGTTCCTCAAGACTTCGAAACTTAATCTCCAACATAAGTTTGGTTTGCAGGCAAACAGCTCCTCGTCTTTCTAGGCAAAAATCAGAATATTCCGTAACTGATATAAACCACAACAGAGAGGAGTTGTTTCCCATCCCACGTTACTGAAACAAAACACACAATATTAAGTGAAGTTTCCAGATTTCCTCTGTGATAATTTCTGATGTTAGCTGTTCAAATAACCTCTGTCATTTGAACCTAACTGTTCAAATGACCTCTGCTTCGCTGGGCTTAACACTTTCCTCTTCATTAAAGGTTATCCAACAAGCTCACAGCTCAAGTTCAAACGCAGCAGGCCAGCCACACACCTGGAACAAAGCACTCAAGAATCAAAGCTGCTTTCCAAAAATCAATAAGAGACCCAGAGGAACCACTGGTTCATTCACCTCAAAGGTCCAAGATCAGCGTTCTGCTCCTGAGAGGAAAACCTGGCAGTGATCAGTCGCGTGGAGATGCTGCCTGGTCTGAAGTCTGGGTGGTACCTCTCTCCCAGGCCGATCTCAGTGTTGCTCCTAACTTACAGCAGTATTTGCCTTTTATGAAATATCTTTCATTAGGCCTCCCAAAGTTCCTGTTTGCTTTCGAGTTTTGCTGCTGTGTTGAAAATGAGTAGCAAGACAAGGGTTGATTGGTGTACGGGGTAGACACCAAATGAAATATTTGGTCAAAGTGCAGTCACAACAATAAAATTGTTAGAAGCAGCATCTGAAGGGAAAGTAAAACATGCATTGAGAAGCTGAACACTGTTGAAGAGGGAGATATTATAGGGAAGAATCAGCTAAAATCATGCTGAATTCGGTTTCTCTGGACTTCTAGAAACTGCTGTCTCTGGATGTCAGAAGTGCCATCAGCTGCCTGTATGCCAGCGCAGAATTCAGGGCTCTCCCTTTCATACAACCCTGCCAAATCTTTAGGTATTGCATCAATAAGTCCTTAGTGCATTATCACCAACGCACAACTTGCAAGACTGTATATATACAGAGGAGACAAAGTCTCACAGTAGCTCCTTATTTTGTGTCAAAGAGTTACTGCAAAAGAGAAGAAAGCTGCATGTGATACTACTGTACCTATTAGCATCTGTAAATAAGCTATAAAAACAGTGTGAGAATTGAAAAGTGATCTTGCAACAAATATGTCAATACAAAGAATAACATCCAGATGGCCTGGACTGAAGCAGTTCCCTTGTCTATTAGAGGAGGCTGGAATGGAAAAATACAATTATTATGATGGAGGATGGACAAATGCTGTAAGAGGAAAAAAGAAATGGGAAATTTTAAAGAAAATGAATCTGGGGATTCTGAAAAAAGCTCGGGAGGGACAGTCTATACGGCAACCCAGCGGCCTGGCAGCACCAGCCAGCCCACCTCTTGGAACACAAGGGAAACCACCATCTGCGGAGAGCTGGTTATTAGAGTTGCTGTTTCCAAATGACTCAGACCAACAATGCCTCGGCCAGAGACTTGCCTTCCATATGAAAAGTGGTGTTTAACATGGATGTTTTCATTTGACTACTCCACAATTCTAAGGAATTTTAGGCATTTGTGAAGATGAATGATTTACACAATGAGAAATCTCTACATCATGAAAAAAATATTTCAAAAAGACAAGGAGATATCAAAGAATATATCTAAATGCCTTTCTACAATCCCACAGACTCAGAAGTCCTCCCCAGAAAAGATCAGGCTCAGAGGGTTCCCATAAATTCTGGTTCTGCACAAATCTAGTTTAATGCCCAGACCTGGGAATCGCCACAAACCAAACCCAAGTATTGAAGGGTGAAGCGGTGAAGGGTCTAGAGGACAAGTCTTATGAGGAGAAAAGTCTTATCTGGAGGAAAGGAGGTTAAGGGGAGGCCTTCTCACTCTCTACAACTCCCTGAAAAGAGGTTGTAGCAAGGAGGGGTCAGTCTCTTCTCTCCAGGAACAGGCGATAGAACAAGAGGAAATGGCCTCAAGTTGTGCCAGGGGAGGTTTAGGATGGATATTAGGAAAAATTTCTTCACTGAAAGGGTTATCGAATATTGGAACAGGCTGCCCAGGGAAGTGGTGGAGTCACCATCCCTGGAGGTATTTAAAGGGCACGTAGACGCGATGCTGAGGGATGTGGTTTAGTGGGACTTGGCAGTGCTGTGTTGATTGTTGGACTCGATGATGTTAAAGGTCTCTCCAGCCAAAACGATTTTATGATTCAAGTTTGGAGTATGGATGAAGGATAAAGAAGTGCTACTGCAATTAAAATGAAGAAGATGCTCTAATCTAACGGTACTGTTCCAAGTAGCCACTAGTTGTTTGATTGGTACTCGAACCAGCACAAAAATCCAGGTCCCACGGACAGAAACTGGCAGTAAATTCAGGTAAAGTTGCAGATGCTCAAGTTTTCTCCTATTAATGTACCTTCACCTTTCAGTGAAATATGACAGAGCTGAAATGGCAACTGAAGTCATAACAAATTCTTAAGATTATATACTTTGCAGAGAGACAACTCGGTTCTAATCAACGAGAGTGCCATCGCAAGATGGTGTCATGGATGCATCTTCCTGAAACATCATTTTCTCCACCTATGGGAAATCATTCAAAGCGATGGGATGCAAAGGCTGATAAGCATCCTGATGCATTAGAAATGGCATGTTCAGACTTCTTACTGAGAGGGAGCACTGGCTGCATGAACAGACAGGTAATTGGCTCACTTTTCAGTTGAGAAAGATGCCGGGCTTCCAAGGTGCTGCTTTTTCATCGCATGGTTTGTAAGCTTGGAGTTGCACCATCCAGAGCAGATGTGGTTAGAATGGGCTTGTCAATAAACCCTCCACTTAACATGTGCAATCCTGTGCAGACATTTATTCCCTCAAATGGCAAAAAAACAGTCCCTTTTCTGTAAACATATATATAGAAGCATGCAATAATATCTATTCTGACAACAGAGCCAATATTTTTGCTTCCCCAAGGTGGGGCTTGGGGTAGGGCTTGGGGGATGAACACCCATCGCGTGAGACAGGAAAAGAAACTGGCTCAATGTCTCCTTTTCCCAGAACCTCATTAGAAAGAGAGAAGAGGTTACTCCACTTTTCTGTCCTGCTCCTACTGTTTGGTCTCCATGTGATACCTGCTTCTCAGCAAATCTTTCTGTTTAGACCTGCATTTATTAGCTATAATCAGGGAAATGTTAGAGGGAAAGAAAGGAAAAAAATCTAAAAGACATCTTTAATGCTTTCTCTCCTTTTCTCAGCTGCTTTTTGCATATATGGGGAGAGCAGAAATGCAGGTTCTGGTCTTTTGTATCTGAAAGATGCATTCTTTAGTGACTAAAGACAGAGCTCATAGTGCCATTAAAGCAAATACTTTATATGAGCAACCCATGGGCAGAGACCAACCACAGACCATTCACTGAATAAAAATTTAAAACTCAGAACTCACCAGTAAATCACTAATAGGCAAATTGTCAAAATTCAGCACTTCGGGTTGTTGGGTTGGTTTTTTTTCTTGCAAATGGTTTGCCCGGCTCTTTTTTAGAATCAGATCTGTCAGCAGCTCCCTGGGGTATTTCTGTTTCTTTGGATTTGCAACAGGAAACACCAACATGTGGAGAAAACTTCAATATACCGCTTATTATACACAACCCCCGAGTATAGTGAGCAAGCAGTTCCTGCAATGCTGGGCTGCTGTTCAGGCAAACTACCTATAAACTGGCAAGCAATTTGTTGGACTGTCAAAAGACAAAGATGTCAAGCTGATCAAAGCTCCTCAGTTAAGCTTATAAATATCCATTATTCTAAGCAATCGAAAAAATACTGGGGAAGGACATATAATAGGGCAAAAAGACCCCATAAGCCGGGCTGTACCCAAACAAAAAAAAAAAAAAAAAAAATCAAATGAGCATACTTGCAAATGTTCTGCTTCTTGCACAGAAATAACAGAGCCAAACAAATGGAGACTAAAAATAAACTACCACCAAGGGCCAGTGCGACGCAGAAACATTTTATAGCAGTACACCAAACTATTTAGTCAGACAAATATGCTTAATTAGTTGTGGCAGAGTTGGGGAGAAAACAATAGCTTTGTTGCTTACTTGTTTTCTGAAAGGCTGTTATTGTGGCTATATTTTACTTTGTAGAAATTTTCTATTGTATGTGCATTTTAGGTCTGATTCTCAAGAGGCAGGAGTCGATGCACTAATTACAATGCAACTTATGAGAATATCACCAGCTGAGTGTCTTTTGCATGTTTTCTGAGTACATTGAAACACAGAAATACTTTAGGAAAAACAACTTGATTTCTAAAGCAGTTTCTGCTTTTACGTATATTGACTTGGAAGCAAAGAGGATTTGGGAGACATTTTTGCATACAACCATTGGCGTAAGGAATCTGCCCAAACCAAGTTAGAAACATCTGCAGGACACATTTAAGAGACGTAAAGGGAAAGTGGCGCAACGGTTTGGCTGTTCAGAGCTTGGGCAGGTATGTACCATCCTCAGGACATCTTGCTTGAAGACACTTGGGTCGTTCAGTTCTGTGATCGCAGCATAGCACACTTTTCCTCCCCAGCTTTTTCCTCCACTGGTTGTTACCCTTCCAATTGTGTAATTAAAGAATTCTCTTAATTATTGGTGCCAAGTGAGGCATCTCATTCATCATCACCAACAATATGACAGAAACAAGGAGGGAAAGTGCTGTAATTACATTCGTACTGGGATAGCCTGATTTTTGTCTCTACTTCCCACGGCACTGGCAATTGCTCCAGTGAGCAATGAAAGCACAAAAATAAGTGAGTTTAAGGTGACTTTGACTCCATATAGGTTGAAATAAGAAGTTCCTGGCAGGTAGGGAAGAGATATTCTGGAATATTTTCCCCTACTAGTGGGAAGGAAAAGCAGACCTAGCTGTGCTCATGTCACACTTGATACACTGAAGATGGACCACATGCATTAATCCAGGATTCCTCTTTCTGCCCAGTGATTTTACGTCACAGCTGAAGGTCAAGTTCTAGCACCTTGCCCTGGACAGCCAGCGAGGTGAGCACTAGCCTGAACTCCACCATCTGACCATCAAATAGCTCTTGATTAAAGCTAAATCCCAGCTAAATTCAGGGGGGGTGGGAGCAGAACCGCACAGACCTTTTCTTGCCCAGAGAAGAGAAGATACAAAAGGAGGAGCGGGTTTTCCCCTCATTAAGAGGCTTCTGGTATGGTATCACCAAGACTGATACGGCAAGAGAGAACGGACCTTGTCAACGTTACACTTGCCGCAAAGCAGCATGCAGCCAGCAAGAACTTCACCCCCATCCTGTCCACGGTCTTGAGCTCAGTGGTCTTGAGCTTCTTCTCTTGACCTCCAGTTGGTAAATGCTTGCTCAGGAAGCTCCTTACTGTGTTTTCTGTACATCAGTCTTAGCAAAACACTGAATCTGGTTCCAGACTGGCACTGGGCTCTTGACAAGCAAAATATCTTGAAGATCCAACAGGTATGAAGTTTTCTGAAGTTCATGCCTGTTTTCTTACTTTCCTTTAATCCCACTAAGTGACTATACACATGCGGCAATTCCCTCCAGCAAGCGGGACACTCCAATTTGCTTTGAATTTAGCCTGGGCAGGCAGTTATCCAGACTACATCAGTCAAAGTAATGACAGCAAAGGAGATTAAAAAAGAAAGCACGAGGAGGAGGATGACACTCCAGGAGAAGATAATTGAGGAACTATGAGAATGTTCATTGAGTTTGACAATTTCAGACTAAAAGGCTTCTGTCCTAGCAGATATTTTATCTCCCGCTTAACCCTTCACATCTCACCTCCCTGTCCAGTCCTACCCCAACCATTGGGAGTTCCCAACGTACCCCAACAGAGCTCTGCACAATGAGCTATTGCCTACACTGGTGAGTCATTCCAGGTGAGCAATTGCTGGTTCCCAAACAGAGGAAATCCACCCTTCTCCAAATGCCCAGTCCACCACAAGGCAACTAAGGTCACATTGACCCAGATTCCAGGCACACTACTCCTGAGAGGATCATAGAATCATAGAATGGCTTGGGTTGGAAGGGACCTTAAAGACCATCTCATTCCACCCCCCTGCCCTGGGCAGGGACACCTCTCACCAGACCAGGTTGCTCCAAGCCCCGTCCAGCCTGGCCTTGAACCCCTCCAGGGATGGGGCAGCTGCAGCTTCTCTGGGCAACCTGGACTAGTGCCTTGCCACCCTAAGGATGGCCTGAGGTTGACCAGTCAAGCACCATCAATTGAGTTTGAAATCCCTGGTGAAGCCTACTGTGCACAGTTGTGTGGGGAGATTGTTTCCTGCTTGGTCAGAGGTCTTCTTGCTGTGCTGGCCTTAATTACCACTCTGATTAGGGGCCTCTCAGTGAGAGAAGTGTCCCACACTGTGTGTTGACTCTTCATATGAAGAGTTAAGGGAAGAGGGAACTTAAATTATTTGCTGATTGCTGACTTCTGCTCCTGCCCTGCTCTTGGCCCTGCCTGGTCTGAGCTTTGTTGCTTTTGCTTATTTCTTTCTCACCTGCCTGATAACTGCCTTAATCAAATTAATTCCAGCAATGTTTGGGGTAGCCTTTTCTGTCGCTGTAGGGATTTTCTTTCCTCTTCCCTACCATGGGAGACTGTCAGAGTTAGTTTCCACTGCCTCTTAAGAATAACCTTCCTCTTCTATTTTTCTTATATATTGCTAAGCTGCTCTGTAGCTAGGTGTCTTCAAGAGCGGAATATTTCAGATTGTACTGATGAACTCCAAATGCATCTGGGGTAGGATCTGATAAATACAAAGATTAACAATTCTAATATATTCCAGCACAGTCAGTTCGGCACACCCACCACACGGCTATATCCAACATATACATCAACAAGTCAGCTGGAGGGGTTGGCATTTACAGCAAGTCACTCGAGTCTGTACCTCTTGATTTCTCTGTGGCTCTTCCAGTGCTGCAGAAGCACAGAGACTCCAAGGTGACAGGGAGCTCAGGTGATCCGAGCTGTGCATTGACTTTAATTACTAAGTAAAGTGAAGAAACAATACAGGGAAATGAAAGTTGACTTTTATCTTTATGAGTGCAAAAGAGTCCTAATTAGATGGGTTAAGGCATCTTCCTGATGATAACCCATCAACCCTAATTAGATGGGTTCCAGTCTGTGGAGGAAAGGAGCACTTCCATTCACTCTGTATAACCTGGACCTTCATCCCAGCTCTTACTGGGTGTTATTAGGTTGGATTACTCATACAGTGGAGTTTCAGTATTAGTCCCTCACTCAGCTGTTGGATTTATACAGAGAAGTCCAGGGAGCTGCTGATTTGAGTGGAAGAGGTGATTTCTCTTGAAGTCTCATTTCCTCATTTCCTTGAAGTCTCATTTCCTCATTTACAATGAGGAAAATAAGTCGAATAGAGGCACAGCATCCTGTACCGCAAAAGGAAGTCTCAACAATATCTGCACGCTGATGATCCCTGATGAAAAATCTCAGCTCCCAGATAAGTATTAGAGGTAAATCTGCACACAGAAATTATTTAGGGCCTGACCCAGCACCACCAGAATTCATCAGCAAGCATCCTACCACACACATGTTCTGTAAATCAGGCACTCTGCACTAGACTTAATCTGTGATACAGCTTGGTAACTTTATAATCCAGGGGACTGTGATGTTCAAGTCTGGAGTAACTCAATTACCCAAGGGACCCTTCTAGCCTTACGCTGTTATCATCCTTTCCATTCAGGGACAATGGAACTTCCAAACAAGCTTCCCTGACCTAGGAGTGGTTCTGATTTGAGCCGGCTTTAACACATAATTGTTAAATTGAGCAGGCGGTTGACTTACTGTCTCCAGGGTTGGCTTCCCTACATCAATTATTTTAAAGATCGCTATCTCCAAATTCTGCTTCCATAGCTACTCTTAAATATGATTCTCCTGCAGAAAAAAAAAACACCAAGCATCAGCAAATGGAATCTGGCAATAAATGAATCAAATAAACTTAAAATAGCGTTGTGGTGCCTATATTAAATTTCTTTTGACTGAAGCTGTGCATCTGAGAACCCTACTGTTTGTAGCTGAAAGAGAAAAGAATTGATGACATCAGGAATTTACCTCATTATATCACTGTATGATGATAAATAATATTTTGTCCAAGTCCTTCTGAGTTCATCTGAAGTGGTTTTAAAGATTGTGTACACTGTATTTATACTTAAATCATTCTACTTCCAGACTCCTGGAGAGCTGAGAAGGCAGGAGATAATTTGTAGGACAGCCTGAGACACTTTTCTAACAGTTTTAATATTGCTGCAATTGTCTTCTGGCTTCCTACAAGGCACAGCACTGACATTGCATTTGAAGCCTTCTTACTGAGCATGCTCATTCTCATCCTCCTCATAGGCTTGGAGCTTTTTGTAGGAGGGAAAAATTCCCCTAAAGTCTGGGAGGTGTTTGTCATTGGTCTCAGTGGCAGCACCAGGAGGTGCTTCTTGTTTTTCCTTACTGGTCCTTACAGGTGCTTCTTGTTTTTCTTCACCAGGCCTATTTAGCTACTTCTCCTCTTCTTTACAAAACCCAGTTTAGTTGCCTGGTTGAGTTTTGTCTGTTTGCAGTCAGCTAGATATTGGTCTCTGCCCTTTTGTTGCTTTTCCATTAAAGCTCCAGACACGCCATATTTTCCTGCAGGATACAAGTGGGTTCACGCTCTTCTCCAGTGTCTGAGTTACAGCCATGGACCACTGCAGGACAGATGAGAGACTGACTGCTACTCTAGCCTAGACCTTCAAGGGATTCATGGTAAGGATTGTTCCTGTAGAACCAACAGTTATAAAAAAAAAAAAAACAAACCTGTCTGAGGAAAAAAAGGGGTGGATAAAAAAAGGTCTGTGCTGAGACTGCTCCATTTCTTCACACATTGTCACTGTTACCCTGATCCAAATCATGTCAAACTTCAGCAGATTGCATTGCAACTGGAATGAAACATAGCTGTGATGTTTAGTCTCAGAGTGAGCCTTAAAGCATCAGACTTTTCTGAAAATTGCCTAGAAACTTAAATCCATCATAGAAATTCCTCACAGTTAAATGTTATATGACCAATGCATGTAACTTCAAATGTGTTTGACTGAATCATCATCTCAAATGATCAAGATTTGTTCCTTTAAATTACTAGTTTCAAATGCACAAATTGTCTCTTTTTTTCTTTTTTTTCAAGTTCTCGCCTTTGCAAAGCTGAAGGCCTTTGCTTGGCTAAGGATGTACTCATTGGAAGTAGCAGTAACCCTGTTCCTTTCTTTTCCTCTTTCCTCCAAGTCTCTCAAACTTTTGCCTGGGTGGAAGGATGAGTGGGGCTGCAAAAATGAGCAAGTTTTAGAGAAGGGTGAATATTTTTGGAAGGAGTTTCTTTCTTTCTCTCTCTAGGATGGCCCAAATCTCCTGCTTGCCACAGGAGACGCAAACAAACATTTCTTTTTTCCCTGTGGTCAAGGAGTAAATGACCTCTGGGTGTTGCGGAGCTGAGTGTTTTGGGGGCAGGCATCTTTCCATGTAGTTTGGCAAATGGTGGGAATTTTCTCAGATCAGAGATGGTTTCCTCTGTATGTACTGAGATGCCTCCAAGTGAAGTCCTTGTCCCTGTCCTCACACCTCTCTCTGTCTTCTTTCTCCCCACCGCTAAGACAGGGGGCTTCCTCTCATCTGCATCACATACCAGTTCTTATCTTACTTTGTCCAGCCATCGAGGGTGGGAAGGAGGATCGTTTTTCACTGCAACGTACAGGATGAGCACACGCATAGCGGGGACGTGGTCTTGCTCCAGAGAGGATGCCAATTCCAGCAGTATCCCGCTTGCTTTGAACTGGAATGATTTAGGAATCCGCAATTTCCTAAAACCAGAGGGTTTCTTTCAAGCAGAAGCACTATGTTTCTTAACAGCCTGCAGATCATACTTTACTAAATTTATAACAGTGACCATTAATCCTTGGTTTCCAGGAATAAATTTCTAAAAATTCTCCAGTGCTCTTATTAGATCTATCCTGTTGGGTGTCCCTTTACCTGAATCAAATCAGACTTTCCTGAAAGCAGAATGGCAAAGAAAAAAGCACACCAGAGGCTTTAACCCTTCTACAAGATTACGTGCTAATATAACTATTCCAGTCTTTAAACGTGTGGTTTTTCTCTCTTTAGTCTAAACAATTTGGTATTTCTTGAAACATGAAACGTCCTGGACTTTTAACAATGTGCAGTACAAAGAGCTTTTACGTTTTCTTTTTCAAGCAAAACTAAAAAGTGGAAGCAGCAGCTTCACATTGCTCAGACACTTTCATTTCTGTTGAAAGGAACTGGCAGTTTGTTTTCCTTAGCAAGCTGCAAACCCATTTTATCAAGCTTGCACACTAGCAGTGAAAGCCTGGGAGAAAAGTCTCAACCTGCTGATGAAAGTGGCTTTCAATTTTTGACGAAAATGCAAAGGGGAGCATCAAAACAGATGGTTATGTTCTCTGGGAGTGAAAAGGGAAGCATTCGTGTCAGAAAATGGTGAAATTGGAATGTTTTCTTCCACAAAAAACTCGGTTTGCCAGTGAAAAGTGTGAAATGCAGTGCTAGAGAAGATACACAGCCCCTCAAAAAAAGTCAGTGTTGATGTATTCAGTGGAAAAACTACTGGTTTTCTCAGAAATCCCATCTGTGTAGTTTACTTTCCATCATTTAGGAGGCATAAATAAAAACACATAAAACCCTGTGTATATGTTTATAAATAAATGTATGTATATAATTTATGTGGAGAAAATGAGTTTTGTGTTTTTCCTATTAACTTGGAATATTTTCACATTCATTATTGTTCTATTACTGGTTTCCAAACTACACATTTCTCACTTCCATAATTTAAGTTATTGTGGAGTTAAATTTCTTTAGACTACAATTCTTATTACAAGTCAGGCTATTTTTCAATAAAATGGAACTCTTTCATTAAGGGGAAAAAATGCCTTTTCACCTATTCATCACTGGTTTAAGTCCTGACTAGTGCCAGTAAGCAAGGACCTGAAATACAAAGCTTTCACTTTTTTTTTTATCCAGAGAAAAAATGTTTCATTAATTAATGCAGAAGCATGGAATATAAATCCGAACAAAAAATTTTCAAAATAATGACCAGCTTTAAATAAAGGGAGGGAAAATGAGTGGATTTTCAAAAATATTCTCTTTGACTTTGGTTCAGGGCCTGGGACCTACCCAAGCAGAGATCGGTGCAGGACTGTGGCTGTGCAAAAGGTCATAGCTTTGTGATGGGCAAAATTAAATGGCTTGGTGGATTGAAATTGTCACATCTGGGACCTGAAAATGTTTGAAGCAACAAAATAGCCTAACAGGAACGTACTGCCATCTTAACGAAGATAATCAGGGCTAAATGAAAGAAATTCCTGCGTATGAATGTAACTTCCGTGCTTTGAAAGACTGAGATCGTCTATATTAGTTGTGTAGTCTCCATTTACAGTTAACGCATAGAGATGACATCTACCAGAGTTCAACTCATCTCACTAAGAAGGGGACCCATCTTATTCTACTCCTCTGGAAGATTACTTTAATGTTGGTTGTCTAAGTTGCAAGATAAATATGGTGAAAGGAGTACAACTATTTAACTACCTAGCTAATTCTAATATGAGAATGATTGTCCTCCTAAACGTTAGGCTTAATAAGTTAAAAGAATTGCCAGGAGAACTTGCCCAGGTCATGTAAGATGCCAGACAAGATTATGGTAATTGTCATTTCTTGCTTGAAAAAAAAAAATATCTGAAACTGTGGTCCTGTATTCAGCTTCTGTAGACACATTCATTGGTAGTATCTGAATTTCTGTTGATTTCAATAAGAGACCAAAGCACTGACCAGGTCCCACAGGACAGTGAGGCAGAGGGCATCCTGTCCCACAGGGTCTTCTCTAGCAGGTTTGATTTCTTTGTGTGCCCCTGGGATTTCCCTGCCCCCTTGGAGGCAAGGCTTTCAGGCTCTGTGCAGAAGTGCTCCAGGACCTCTGCAGGACTAGGAACTGCTGACACCAGCCTCAGAAAGAGCTGGGTCAGCACTGAATTGACTGACCAATGGCCAAGAGCTGCCAAAATATCTTAAAAGCATTGGGCAGATCCATGTCCAATTCAAACCTGTCAAGAGAAGTCATCATTTAGAAATGAAAATCAGTTGAATCATCCCATTTGTAAATAAATCCATTTCAAATATCATCAGAAGTGCCTTTGGCACTAAGAACTACCATCATGTATAATTTTAAATTACAAAAGTTCAATCCTTCGACAGTAAGAATCAACAGCTCTCCTGTGTCCCTGCTGTGGACTGTGCGGGTCACTAGAGCATCTCTTCCTCCCTTCCCCATACCCTGTGCAACTTGTGCTGTGGTGGGTTGGAAATGCCTGAGGATGGCCAGCATGCCAGCAGGGAGTTATTATATGGTGAAGTGCAACTAAAGGGCAAGTGGTCACGGGGCTCTCAACCTGCTGTGAAAAGTAGCACATCCAGAAACAGGCAACAGGGGAGGTGGGTGGGAGGTGAGAAAGCCTGAATTGTCTTGGGTTGTGGCTCCTTAGCAATTTGCCTTCCACCAGGTGAGTGCTGTTAATTAGCCACCTATGTGGTCCTCAACACCCCCCGTGGGATGCCAAATGTCTTCCTTGTACCTTGAGGAAGGTGGACTGTATCCTGCTGTGCTGCTGAGGTCAGCAAAGTCCTCAGGCATGACCAGCCACCACCGTTCAGCAAACCTCTGTAAACGACTGACGTCCATAGTGAATTTGCACAGAAATTATGCAACCTTCAGACTTCTCGAGTGACTAGCACAAATTCTGGTGGCTGTTGTTTCTTCTTTTCTTGTCCCCTAGACAAGCCATTCCTCTTCACGTTTGCGAAGTGACCTGTGGGTAAAAACTCTCCATGCGTCAGCTGAGCTCTGATAATTTTCTCCATGCATCCCATTAGCCTGCAGCAAATGCAAGATAAATGGGCTAGTTTAGCCCTCCTTCATGAGCTCACAGCAGAACAGTTACTGCAGATGAGGCCGTGCATGGTTATCTCCTGACGGGAAAATAAGGCAGCTCTGTGACACTTTTGAGTAACCAAATCCCTTAGTGAAGGCACATCTCACATTTTGAGGATAGTTTGGTGCAGTCTGCTATTTATGCTGCTAAATCTAGGCATAGTTTCTGTATCTGAGACAGGGAAGAGTTCAGTCATTAAAATTTCAGAACTGCAGGTGCTTGACCGCACCAGGCAGATGATGGCAGAGGCATCAGCCCCGCGGCATTTTGAGCTCAGCATCTTTCAAGATCACGGAGGCAAAAACGCGTTTTTCAGTCTTCTCTGTCACATTGTCAACAGCATTTGTATACGTATCCAGTTTCAAAATCTGCATCCAAGTCTTTATAGGGAGACATTGCCAAGTCTTTCATGCGTAAGTTGGTTTTGTTTAATCTTCAGGCTGACCTTCCAATCTAAAGCAGTCTTGCATTAACTTTACAAAGGTCTTATCTGCAGAATGCCGAGTCAGTGGATCTCGCAGAGCGTCAGTATATTTTTTTTTATTGAATTCTAGGTCCTGATTATACTCGGTTTGTTCTGCATGAGATCAACAAGGCAGGTGGAAAATCATCCTCACAGAGCAGCTGACAATTCTCCACAAATACTATAAACAGGAATGACAGCTGCATATGGATTTTCACCCGCCGGTGAGGAGAAGGGATGTGCAATGTGGGTCGATAGGGCTTGACTGGCGCTCTGTTAAACTAACAGTATTGTCCAAGTGGCCATCTACGCTTCTCAGCGGGCAGAGAGGCACCTCCAGGGCATGGCCTGCACCTCAGGACAAATCAGGTGTGAATCCAGAGCACAGCGGATTCGCGCTGCTCTAGCAAATATTCAGGCGTGCATCTTACCCTTACTTCTGCTGGTCTCACACTGGGGTAAATCATTGGTTTCAAAGTCTGGTCCGACACCTATGAAGTTATCAAAGAGGAAACAGAATATTTCTCAAAACAAAATGAAAGCCAGCATCTGCAAAATAAGAGATTTTGAGCCTTTCATTATGCTATACAAGGTATTTTACCACACTTTTCAGTATTACGTGTAGTTTTTTTATAATCTTTGATACAGTGAGACTCTGATGCTCTTTCCATAAACCGAGCACAGTAAAGCAACATTAATCTCAAGTTCCTCTTCTTTTCAGAGAAACCGTAAGGTCATTTTTGTCTCCGCAGTTCTGGCAGAGCATAACTGCAAAGAGAAGCCAATTCTAATAACACTTTATAGAGGTAATAGAAGAGGAAGAAAATGGGAAGAAGAGAAAGTAGGGAACAGCAAAGAAAATTATATGATATGTAGCCTTATCTGGTGAAACCCAGCAATTGGAGGAATTTTCCACTCTCCTTTATTAAGCACTTTTTAATTAAAACAACTCCAATAAACCTCACGCTGATCATCAACACGACACTGACCATTGCGTCCCAAATTAAACACTCTAAAAGGTTACGTTCTGACTTCGATTTCGGGATAATGCGGGAGGGTTGGCCCCTATATAAAGACACAAGATGCTCATAAATCTTCCATGGATTCTGGCCCTGTTGTGTGAATTTAAGTCATGCAAATTGTTCTGTGTATTTGCTGACCTTAAAAGGGGATTTTGATGCAAATTCTGACCTACTCTTTAGCGTGTGAAGAAGTCCGGAGTTGGTCAAATGTTAGAGCAGCTAGGCTGTATCTAGGGTGATTTCATCTAGATGGCCTGGCTACCAAATGAGATAATCCTTGGAAACAGGGTTTCTGATCTAAAGCCCTTTGGCTGTTTTTGAGTTGGTATTAACAGGCCTTGGACTTGGTCCCCGTGGCCTCCAGCGTTTCTGCAGCACTGTAGGAAAGGAAAATGGAAAAGGTCCAAGATTTGTTCCAACTAAGAAAGAAGTTAAAAAAACAGATCGAATAGGTGGAATAAAGCAGAATTGTGCTGGTAGAAGTGGATTTGAGGATAAATATGTGCAGACTCTCATCTTTGCCTGATGGCAGAGAATGTAAGGCTTGGAAAAGCCCTTCTGCTTCCCTCAAGTCTTGCCTATGCTCTTTGCAGGGCAGTGATGGAAGAAAGCAGGACTTCAGACAGGCTGTGCTTTCCTTAGCTTGCTCCCATCCTACTTCTCCTGAAGGGACAAAATAAGAAGGCAATGGGCAAGCAGAGAGAAGTTCCATGAGTAGTGCTACAGGCTTGGGGAAGAGTAGCTGGAGAGCTGCCTGGCAGGAAAGGACCTGGGGGTGCTGGTCCACAGCCAACTGAATATGAGCCAGCAGTGTGCCCAGGTGGCCAAGAAGGCCAACAGCGTCCTGGCCTGTATCAGCAATAGTGTGGCCAGCACGACTGGGGCACTGATCGTCACCCTGTACTCAGCACTGGAGAGGCTCCACCTTGAGTGCTGTGTCCAGTTTTGGGCCCCTCATGACAAGAAAGACACTGAGGTTCTGGAGCATGTCCAGAGAAGGGCAATGGAGCTGGTGAGGGGTCTGGAGCACAAGTCTGGTGAGGAGCGTCTGAGGGGGCTGGGGGTGTTCAGCCTGGAGAAAAGGGGGCTGAGGGGAGACCTTCTCGTGCTCTACAACTCCCTGAAAGGAGGGGGTAGCCGGGAGGGGTCGGTCTTTTCTCCCAAGGAACAGGCAACAGGATAAGAGGAAACGGCCTCAAGTTGTACCAGGGGAAGTTTAGGATGGATATTAGAAAAAATTTCTCCATGGAAAGGGATATCAAACAAGGAACAGGCTGCCCAGGGCAGTGGTGGAATGACCATCCCTGGAGGTATACAAAAGCCGGGTAGACGTGGTGCTGAGGGACATGGGTTAGTGGTGGATTTGGCAGTGCTGGATTGATGGTTGGACTTGATGATCTTAAGGGTCCCTCACAACCTAGACGATTTTATGGGAGATCTCCTGGCAGCCTCCCCAGGACAGGTAGTGACCACGGCGGTCTCAGTGTTGTGGAGGCCTCGACAGCTTACAGCATTGCGAGAGGTTTGGTACATCGAGTGTGTTAGCAGCAGAGCCAACATGACTTTGCAGCCCATGAGGGACAGCACTTGCCCTCCAGTCCAGAGCACGTGCAACTCCCTCCTGGAGGAACGGCAGTGGGGACAGAGCTGAGGGCAGCAGAGACATGCTACTCTGGCTTCAGGACAAGATAAAAAAGTAGAAAGTAACCCCAGATTCCCCTGAGGAATAGATACCATTCCACCCCTGCCACATGGCATTTCCCCTGCCCCGACCATTGGAATGCGTTTTTGCTTTTTCTGGTGACTTCGCTCTTCCGAGCCAGAGGGTCATGTTGACCTTTCTTTCTGTAATCTGTTTCTATAATGAGCACCCTTTAAGCACATGCATGCTCGGAGGAAATCAAGTGAAGTCTGTGCTACTATGTTTATATTTAGACATCCCAGAGGCGCAAGGCAGGTTGCTGATTTTCTGTGAAAATTCTCTTTCCAGACAAATGTATCTACATCTGTTGCACAGAGAATGATTAGAACCACAATCCTGCAAGCGATAGCTACCCCCGCCTATTTACCGGGGCTCGCACAAAGCTGCAGCTTGTAACAATGATTGCCGTCCACTCAAGGGAAATAGCCTTTATGCTTTCTATTTGCTTTCTCAATAAGGGAAAGTTTTAAGAAAAAAGGAAGGCAGGCAGCGTTCCCCGCGACTTCTTCCTTCGTTATGAAATGTGCGTCTTTAGCCAGCACGGGGAGAGCTGAATGTCATCAAAAACCTGCCGAAGAGCATAAAAGCGAAGGGTTTCTAGGACTGCTCTTTCAACAAGAAAGCAAAAACTTTATGGAAGAGTTTCTTTAGGAAAAGACTCTCCTTTGCAGAGCATGAGAGCTGGTGGAGAGCTGATTATAGCTCCCCGCCTCTTCTTTCTTTAGGCCACAGCTGAGAGATATCAGACATCATAAGCTGTTGGTACCACTTTTTGTCTGTTGTTTCTGCTTATGATCACAGGAGGTTTCAGCCACGCCTTAGATTTTTTAAAAAAACAAACCACTTATTCTTTTTTCTTTTTTTTTTTAACGGGGATTTGGATTTAAGGAGTAGGAGCTGAAAACCCAGTGGGCTAAATCTGATGGAAAACTTCAACATAACATCCCTTGTCCTATGGATTCAGATGCAAACCTGCCCTGCATATATTAGATCACAGCCCTGGACAAGTCTTCAAACTGAGATTAACAGCATGCGGGGACGAGTCTTTGTCACAGGGACGAACTCCATCCAGTTATACACTGAGGAAAATCAAATACATAAGTATTTCAGCGGAAACAAGTGCACAGATTTCCACCCATAGGACCACCCATAGGACTCACTGTGATTCATCTCGCCTAATTTCACAGTCTTAAAATTAGCACTTCCCCAGGACGTTCACCTAGACTGTCCCCTCCGCACCCTCTGCCAGCGGAGAGGGGTGGGCACAGCCCCTGGCACGGGACGAACGTCCTCTCAGGAATTAATTTATATAACTATAAAGCCTGTTTGAAATCACTTTGCCTGTGGGCTGTGCAGCCACGCGGCTTCAGTGAGCAGCCGCACAACTGGAACCAGAAATTCAGGGATCGTGTGCATGAGCACGGGGCAAGTAGCTCACGTCCAGCCTTCGCAGGACAAACACCATCATGGGATTTGCACCTAGTACTGCTGAGAAAGGGACACTCAGCTCGTCAGCAAAACTGTTCATGAAAGATGATTTCACCAGGAAGTGATAATTAATGCTGGAATAATTTTTTAACGAAATATTTTTCAGTGATACAGGTAGATAACAATGCTATTTTGCCAATTCGTAACATTTTGTCAAATTCCTCAAGCCAGATGAAGTCTGAAAATAGGTCTGCACTGTGAGAGGTATACTTTATTTTGACAAACTAAATGAAATGTCTCGGGTTTTTTGCCTTTCTAGTGTTTTTGTTTTGAAATTATCTTTCCATTTGTGTGACAAAAGCATTAAAAGTTTGCTCTCAGGCAGAAGGAAGCATTAGTCTGGATTGAGAGAAAACAGATAATTAAATATATAATTTAGAATTCTTTTAAAGAGGGATTTAAATTCAATAATTTAAAAAGTTTTGAATCAATCCGCTACACTCCGAATACTGAACAGTGAAACAGGCAAGGAAATGGGAAAATCCATTGTTTTCATAATTCTACCACTTAATAACAGCAGGTCTTGCAGTTTTAGTTAAATGGTTTTCATGTTTCATGTTTTTAGATAAATATTTGTAGTGGTGACTGTGTACACAAATTGTAACTACTCCCAACAGCAATAGGTACCTGATTATGATTCATGTGCCATATGTTTCAAGGAAACATAAGGAAAAAAAGTATTAAAACACATTTGTCTTCAATTATTGGTTCTAGTTGGGGCGGTGACATAATTGTGATTTCTGGCAATATAGTGTGAAAAGCGGAATTGTGATTTAGAAGCGCGTGAATTGTCAAAGAAAGACAAAATATCGCTTTCGCTTCATCAGTATATACAACTGTAACTTCATCTTCTCTTTTCCTTCCTTATGGAGTTCTAAATTTCCCAAACGGTACATTAAAATTCTCCTCAGCGTAGCTGAGGGGCAGCAAAAGGAACCATGATTTCCAATGTCTGATTTCTCTTTTTGTTTTCCCAGTATTTGACAACTGGGAAGCGCTGACAACTTACCCTCATCGCCTGCTCTTACACGCTCACTTGAAGTCTCAAAGGGTGGCGGCTTTTTCTTATCTCTGAGTCTTCACCTGAAATCCCAAACTAACCAGAACCACAGCACTAAAACTTTAATGTGTATAATTGTATGATTATTTCAGTTCTTATTTTTCATGCTTCATGTATGTCTTGACAGAAGAATTATGGTCTGATGCAAAAGAACATTACTGGCCATTTCTACTTAGGTAAAAAAAGTAATTCTTTTTTAGAAGAGGAAAAAAAGAACTGAAAATAGCAATCCATCAAAACAGAAATCCGCTCTTTTTAAAAAAAGGTGTCTAAGTCAGTCTGAGAAAACAAGATGGTTTGGAAAGAAACCACTTCCCAGTGTCCATTTTCATAAGAACATCCCTTGTCCTTTTGCCCCCGTAAAAAAAGTTAAGAAAACACAAAGTTGTTGGGAAAAAAAAAGTCCTTGAAAGATTAGCCCCATTTTTCAACCAGCATGAATGTCCTCCCTGAATTCCTCCACCACAGCATAACACGGTTTGGTTGATGATCCCTGGAAATGTTCAAGGCCAGGCTGGACGGGGCTTGGAGCAACCTGGGCTGGTGGGAGGTGTCCCTGCCCAGGGCAGGGGGGTTGGAATGAGAAGATCTTTAAGGTCCCTTCCAACCCAAACCATTCCATGATTCTGTGGCTCTATGATAAAGGAGCTCAAAGAAAGAGTTAAATATTGCACAGTGACCACAAAGGCCTTCATGTTATTTTTTTTAGCAATTTGAAAGAAAGAGGGGAGGGATTCCCTTTGCTTTTTGGTGTTGACACAGCGAAACCACGTTGTCCCCAAACAGCTTGCAGCTGGTTTCTGTTACTGCTGCTCATGCAACACGCCTCGGTGTTATTGCATCTACTCCGTCGCCGTCCCACCCACCCAGCTTATGCCAAGGCCAGGAGCCACACACGGGATAACCCATCAGAAATCAATCCCCTGGTCTACGAGTAATTTATCATTAGCTGTCGGACATCAGTTCATATTGGTTATGGAATTAAAATGAAACTAGTATGGTCTTAAGCAAGACTGGACAAACAAGGCCGTTAAGTAGTTAAAGAGACCATCAGAAACTCATTTTGCATAGTTAAAATTATTGAATTAGGATTATTAAAACCGCTGGCAAAATCCAACCCCTTTATCAGGCTGCGTTGTCAGCAGACTCCCAGCGCTCATTCAGAGAGCAGGAGGCACGCAGCAACTCTAAAAGTGAAATGGCGATGGGGTTTTATCTACTCCTTCTCATCAAACCCTTTTGTGTTTGCAAGCTCGGCACTAATGAGGCACCGCGGTGAAACTCATTCTGCTTTGCTACCTGGAAGTTTCCTACGGTGAAGATGAAAGAGGTGCTTATTGGAAATCTTTTTGGTTTTGTTTTTGTTTAGCAAACGTGAATGAGATTTTTTTTTTTTTAAACTTAATATTATGGTAGAGCAGTGATCATATAACACGCATATAGTTTTCTGTCTAATTGCTCTGCATATCCGGAGCTTTGAAGTTAGTCCGTATAAATATCTCTGAGATTTAACAAATACTGTGTTTGATTTCCACTTGAGGCAAAACAAACAATTTTATTCTCTAGCGTGGGTGGATTCTGAGTTGTGTTTCATGCTAGGGAAACCTCAGAAACAAAAATTCATATCCAGCTGCTCTCCGTAGTGCAGGAATTCAAAAAAAGAAAATAGAAACAATCTGTAATTTGGAATTTATTGGCAATTTGCTAGCGCACTTATCTGCAACAACACAAGCAACGTGAACAATCAGAGCACGGAGCTGTTTGGTCTGGAGGCCTCAAGAAAAGGATGTTTGAGAATGTGTGAATAAACCGAGGCTATAAAAAGAGCAGCAAAAGCATTAAGCTAAGTAGGACTAGAGCAAAGTTAACTTGGCAAAGGGAGCAAAGTCAGAAAACTCTTCTTGCAAGTAAAGCCCTTGGTGCTGGAAGGCTGAGGGGAAAAATCCTGAACACAGCTGGAGAATAATGGAATTGTGTTCTCTTTGTTAAACAAAGCTTCTGTTTTTAAATCATAGTAAATGCCTCATCTATAATTCTTTGAGAAATGCTTCCAAAATACAGCTGTGTTCCCAATTTCCCGGGTGACGGAGCCTAGCCGCATTATCCTTTTTAAACAGATGTGGTTTGTAAATATACTTGCTATGGCACTTTAACTGCGTGGTGGGGTGGCTGTGGAGACGGGCCCAGCTGTGTCTCCTCGCCGGTTTAGCTCCCCGAACAGATGTCTCCCCTCATGGGAAGGCAGTGTCTTGCAAATCACCACCTTTGAGAAGTGCCACCATGGAAAAACACCGAGACATCCATCATCTTAACGTTTGCTTTTCCTGCCTGTGACCAAAATTGTAGGAGGATCTAAGTGTGAGTTATGGGATGGATCCTCCTCGCACTTAACTCTGAGCTGAATCAGGGGAGACGTGACTTTCACCCACCCTGCAGTCAGGCCAGTGTGACATACAGCTGTTTGAGGAAAATCCTGATGCTGAAGGCTGCTTTTATGCGTTTGGCTGTAGAAGGGCTGACATCCCAAGCTAGACTTGGGCCAACATGAGAGAGAAACTGGGCTACAATTTGCATGAAAGGAGAGCAGCAGCAGGGAGAAAACTCCGATGCACCCCACCCTGCTCCTCTGCTAAAGCTCTAAACTAAGCTGGAATCATCACAGCTACAGGTTTGATGAGTTTTAAAGAGCGACAGGGCTTTGGGCTGGGGGGTCCGACACCAGTCCAGGCTACAGCAGAAAAGGGGCTCTCGAGAGATGGGTGGAGAAGGATGGGCGGGTGGAGAGGGATGATATGTTGATGTCTCCATCCTGCACCTTTATTACAGCCCCATCCAACTTGCTCTAAACTACTGACAACTTTCAACTGGCAAAGAGGATTCGAGGGTGACCTAAAATCTCTGCGGCAAGGTGAGTGCCTGCTTGAGAAACCGCCCATGGGTTTCTCTTTGGTCTAAATCTTGCCTGCTGTGCTCGGCACCATCAGCCGCAGAAAACAAGCAGCGCTCCTGGATGCCTCTGCTCTTCTCCTTCCTCCTCGCCATCCCATGGGACCTCCACTAACAACCTGTGGAAGGAGCCATGCAGGTAAAAACCTGCTGTACTAACTGAAATAAGTCTTTAGAAAGGATCAAAGCCAGTAAACAATGAGTGAGCCATCATGTAACTACTGTGTAAAGATGCCCTCTGTGAAAACCAGGAATACGAACACCACCTATTGCCACGAACGCCCTGTCACGCTGTCGCACCGAATTCACTAAATGAAACAGGTAATTATTATAAATGGAAAATGCCACTTGCCAATGTCCTCATCCCACTGAATGAACAAAAGTTGTTTACTCCGTTTTCTTTCCAGGTGGTTAATAAAGATGGTACAGAGGTAAAAGAGTCTTGGTAATTTAGCAGATTCCTGGCACCAAGTTTCCTCTTATTGGATTTTATTTAATCAACTCTAATTTTTCTTAGCAAATTTTAACCTGTTTGCGTTAGAAACTGTTCCAAATTAATTAACATAAAATTTCCTTCTTATTCTCGAATAATCAAACTCTCACGCTCCCCCCACAGGTGTTCACATGGAGATCAGCAGTGGTCTCTGTCCTCCAAATGCTCTTCCACGTCCAGTGATAGGGGAAAGGACACTTAATCATGCTGCTCTCTTAGCCTGTTACAGAGTCTGGCTTTTAATAAAATCAGGAAAATAGTGCAGAATTACCGTCTTCCTGGCTAGAATTCAAAAAAAGTCTTCTACTCTGAAGAGACCAATCACAAAAAGTAAGCCAAATGCACCAGAGAGAATTTTAAAATATCCCGGTTCCAGCTGCCCTCCCACACTGAAGTCTTCTTTGAAGATGAGTCCATCCGAAATCCCTTTCAAACCAGTTTCAGCCACTAATTCGTTTATCCTGATTTCATTCTCAGTTTGACAACGCTTGAATCTCTGGTGCATCTCAACCCCAGTCATGATGAACTCCACCAGCCTCCTCCCCCCCTCCTCTGCCTTGGTCTGCAGGGTATTTCTCAGCTGCACACCATTCCCTACATCATCCCGGACTTCCTTGGCATCTCAGCCAACAGACAGCATCTGGCCCAGTGCAGATTTTCCTGCTGGAACACACGGGCAGGTTTGCAATGCGAGGATCATTTGGCTCCACTATGATACCAGCAGGCTTGACAATGACTAAGCTTTAACTAACCACATTTTGGCAGACTGAGAAAAAAAAAAAAAAACACCAAACAAAAAACCCCAAACAACAGCAAAAAAAGAGTATTCTGGGCATGGGGAACATTAATACGGTAGGAAGCGATGTGTTTCTGTGGTTCCCATTCAGAGACCTGAAGAAGGAAAGTGAAGATGGGGGTTTCGGCAGGGTGTTCGCTGCCTGTGTGATTGTATCACTCCCGTGACTGCGTATGGAGAGCCAGCGGACGCAAACCTTCCCCGTGAATTCAGTGGGCTTTGCCTGAGATCTCAGAGGCCCAACTACAGAGTTTGAAGGTATTCAAATGTGGGAAAAAAATACCAAAAATAGGTTTTTGAACCTGGAAGTCTGAGCATACAGCAAAGAATGTGCCAAAAAAAAACCCTGAACCCTGATTTTTTTATTTTTTGTTTTTAATGATTGCCATCATCCCAAAGTGAATCATTTCCCATTTGGTTAGGAAAACTTTGAATACAAGCAAAGGACATTCGAAAACAAAGAATCAAAAGGCTCATCCGCAAAATGAGTGAACCAAAGGTAGGAAGGGGCAGAGTCAATGGCTAATGTATCTGAAAACTGAGCTCCACGTGATGTGATGCCCTGTGGCGCAGGAGACTGGGCTCAGTGACCAGAGGTCCCTTTCTAGTTCTAGCAACCAGCTGCTGGCCTGGGAGCTGGTCCGTAATTTACCTCTTTAGTTTTTGCTGTTGTAAAAGTGAGCACCTATTTTTAAGCCCCGAAGCTCCTTCGGTAGTCAATGGAGAGAGATGGGCATCACCTAAAGGCAACTCATCATGCTTGAAGGCAAAGGTATCTAAGACAGAAGAGAGAAATAGCCATGGAGGAAAGCTGAGTGTTCAGCTTAGGTGGGACACCTCGTTTGAGGCAGATACAGTAGAAGAGATGAATCCTTCCAGTCAAATGCAAATTTGTTTGTGTGTCTGCTTTTTGGGGTAGTCATTTAGCACAGAAACATCAACGATTCCCTCCGACTTGAACCTTTTGATATTTCCAAGTGACAGAAAGACTGCCACGCAATTAACAGGGTACACCTGGTCTTTCCTTCTGCATTAACGACTCAAAGCCTAAGAAGAAAAATCCATATTCTGTATTATGAGAAACTAGAATGTTTGATAAACAATTAGCAAGGAGAGTGCAGAGTCTGTTTCATACATATAATATATAGCTCACAGTCCTGGCTTCAACTTACACTTGACTTTTATGCCAGCAGTATATGTGGATGACGGGGAAAGCAGATCCTAAATGCCTGACTGACACATTAAATGTGACAGGTCTGTAAAGCAGGCAGCATGACTAGCAGAAAAGGCCCTGTTATTTGTTTGCTTAAGATCCCTGGGTACTTGGTTTTAAAGCCTGCTTGGAGCCAAGCAACAAGAATCTTTAAAACCGCAAAGCTAAAAATAGCTCCGACATCCCGGTTAAAATAAACTGCAGATAATCTCTCGTGGCAAAATTATGGAGTGCAGCCTAGTGAAAGAAAAGCAAACTCTGATGGGGACTCCTGTGCCTCCTGGATGTAGGCTTGATGTTTTTTTCAGGTAGTACGGACTTCTCCTATGTCGTTAATTTGAATGTTATCACTTCCTCTTCCCAGGGATGTTACCTTGCACAAACACCTGAGCAAGTTTTTGGATTTTTTTCAGTGAAAGAATTTTGCGGTTTCTTTCACAGTGGTCTGTACATGGAACTGATCGCCTGGTCCATTCTTCTCCTCACTGCATCCCTTGTCTAAAGATTTTATAGGATTTCTAGCTGTGATCTTCTCTAAAATTTGTATGGTGGATTTCAGTCCATGCATAGACATTTGAGTGTCATGGGATTGTTGGTCCTTTCAGGACTGTTGATCTCTCTGGCTCCCAGAGCCCACGGTCTTTCTCCTTGATAAAACCCAGCACTCAACACCGTCACAATCTAAAAAGAGGGATTTGTGTGCATGTCTCTCTGATTTACTGTTTTTCTTGTGGCTGCACAGCTGAATGCCTAGAAATGAAACAGCCAGAAACCAGTAAACATACTTAATTGTTAGCAACACGAGCAACAACACACCAACGGGATATTCTGGGTCTCTGCAGCTGCTGCATGTGCTCAGTGAGGAAACATGACTTGAATCTTCCTGCACGAGCTGCTTTGCCCCATGGGGAGTTTACCTCTCACGGGGATACACAGAATCAGAATAGTCAAGGTTGGAAGGGACCTCTGGAGATCATCTCGTCCCACCCCCTGCCAAAGCAGGGTCACCCAGAGCAGGTGGGACAGGAACGCGTCCAGGGGAGTTTGGAATGTCTCCAGAGGAGACTCCACAGCCTCTCTGGGCAGCCTCTTCCAGGGCTCTGGCACCCTCAAAGGAAAGAAGTTTTTCCTCATGTTGAGATGGAATTTCCCGTGTTCCAGTCTGTGCCCGTTGCCCCTTGTCCTGTCACTGGGCACCACTGAGAAAGGTCCGGCCCCATCCTCTTGCCACCTGCCCTGTAGATATTGATAAGCATTGGTGAGATCCCCTCTCAGTCTGCTCTTCTCCAGGCTGAACAGCCCCAGGGCTCTCAGCCTGTCCTCAGCAGAGAGATGCTCCAGTCCCTCATCATCTTCTTAGCCTCCGCTGGACTCTCTCCAGTAGTTCCTTGTCTTTCTTGACGTGGGGAGCCCAGCACTGGCCCCAGCACTGCAGATGTGGCCTCACCAGGGCAGAGCAGAGGGGGAGGATAACCCCCCTCCACCTGCTGGCCACGCTCTTTTTAATGCACCCCAGGAGACCGTTGGCCTTCTTGGCCACAAGGGCACATGGCTGGCCACATGTGCATCATTACCATTGCACACATTTGGTGAGCTGTTCTCAATATCCCTATTAGTCATTCTGTATCTTCACAACAATTAAGGGACCACAGGTAAAAGTGCTAATGAGAAATAATACTAAAAAGATCTGTAATTTGAGCTCCTTGGAAGAAGCCATGAGCTGGAGTGTAGCTTCCTAGCTTCTACTTCTTGAAGGCTGAAAATGCTAAGGGTATTTTCAAAACCTTATTACTCAGTTATTACAGTTACTGCAATTATTCCTAACCATAGCACAGTTAGAAATCAGATTTCATAGAGAATAGAGAGATCCATTATAAGGTTCCCAAGAAGATATATGTAAATCAAAAGAATATGGGGGAAAAAAAAAAAAAGAAAAAGATCCAAACAATGAAATGAGGAAGTAGCAAGCGGAAGTTTGAGAGAATTAGGTGCTCAAACTTAAGAGACTTCAAGTGGTATGGCTCCTACAACCAGGGTCTAATCGAGTGTTTCTCCAGGTACTTCTTTGTCTTGCAATGCCGTGCAGAGCCACCATCGACTCAGGGGAGTTCAATTTGTCTCTATTATATACGTGTGTGTCTTGCTCACACACATCCCTTCTGAAAAGAGCTGTAAATGACTTCTTATGAAAAACAGGCGCTCACATGCGTATTATTTCTTTTTGTGTCTAAGAAAAATGAGCCTTTTCATTTAATTTGCTCCAATTTCTCCTTTCAGTCCTCCCAATTACAGACCTGTAGACTGCAATTATGGTGTGTTATATCTGCTCTTACAAAAGGGTAGAAGAAGTCAGTAACACCAATGTCAGCAGTGCTGGTGTGGGGTAAGGAGAAGTTCTGCTTGCAGCCATCAGAAGTATGTTATCAGCTCAGACACTTCTAATTTTTGGTTGCAGCAAGGGCGACATGGATCTGGACCAACTTTGAACTAGCATAATTTTTTTTAAAATGCAAACACCGTAGCCAGCATGGAGCATAATTTTGGTCGACTTCTTGTATCTTTACACCTGCCTACTGACCAAACCATGTTTGATAAGTAAATGTAACGATCCTCTTTGGCCCTGGTGGGGTTGGTTGGCTGGTTAATTTGCTGGTAGGTTTTTCTGCCCCCTAAAACAGCCCCTTATCTGACCCAGATCAGCATTGCTCTAGAGGGATTATTTGAGCAGGGTGAGTTTGGTTCTGCTGAGACCCTTCCTCTTATGGTCCTGGAAATGGGAGTGGTCCAAGGCTGTACATCCACTATTCAGTAACCTACAGGGCATGACAGTGTCTTTCTTGCACTACTTTGAGGTGGTGATATACCAGCACTTACTAGTCTTTGAAACTTCAAGGGTAAATCCAAAAACTCACCATTTTACTCCAAGTAAACCTGAAAAAGGTTTATTTCATGTTTAAATTTCAGCTTTTGACTAGGCTCGCCGCCTCAATAGGCTGGCGATATTACAAAGAACCAACAAAAGGACATATTGTTTAAATTTCATTCCAGTTTGCCGTTGGGTTATCCAGGAAGACCTTGGCAGCTACCAGATTTTCAGAGGTGGGGTTTTTTAGTGTCAAGACCGTAACTTACTAGGGAGAAACTGAACCAGAGCCAAGCACGTTGTCTATGCTTAAAGTCTCAGAGCAGTGAACAGTGTCCCGTCCATTTAATTGGAGAGACTGGATGTCTCTGTGCCAGCAGCATCCTGCCCAAGCTGCTAGCAATCCCTTTAGACAAGGTAGGCAAGGAAAGCGAATGCACTGAAGGTCAAGGGATTACGTGTGTCTTTTAAAAACCTAACTAATAAAAAATGGGGACTTTCGCAACCGGTTTGGCAGGGAGGATGAAAAGCTTTGTGAAAAGCTGCATTGTTATTGACATATCTGCCAAGATTTCAGAAGTCCTGCCTTCAGTGCAATTTCCCACATGAATTCTCTGGCCTTCCCTGAAAGGCAGGAGAGGAAGGGACTGAGCAAGGAGTGGGCAGGCGTAAGAGACTGGGAAGGAGAGAAAGCAAAAGAAAAAGAAATGACTGATAAGGTTTTCCAGGAATTCATGCTGCCCCCGTTACAGTATTAATGCACCTCAGGTTAGTCAAGAGAAAAGGCATGATGGAAAACTGGCTAAAATCCTCTATTTCAGAAACGCAAAGTACGAGCAGTTCTGGAGAAGGGAGAGATGGCATGGTACAAGAGTTCACAAGGAAGGGAGACTGCTTCTTGCTGTGCAAGGGAAGGCACAAGACAGTTCAGATGCCCTCACGCTGCTGAGAAATATTAGAGCTGGCAACACCTGGAGGACCCTGGAAGTCTTCAGCATCAGGAGTAACCTTCTGGAGGAGCTTGACTGAAAAAAGGGTTTACTACAATAGCAACAACAGCCATGCCCCCAAGCAAAATGGCTTCGAGGGCAATCCTTGTTTCATGGGAGATTGATGAAAAATTCACTCATCAATTTTCCTCACCTTTTATGTTTTTACAAGAGAACCTATAGACTAAGTCAGCACCTTTTTCCATTTCACTTATTCACCTAAATTTTCTTCCTTATTTCCTCTCCACCCTTTTTGTTTTTAAGGGATACAATAGGAAATGAAAAACGGGGAACACAGAAAAAGGAAGGGGTGAAGAAGAAGGAAGAAGGCATATCCTTTTAATATGAGTTTTGTCTTCATCATGTGGACTATATTTTCCATATGCGTTTCTTAAGGGCCCTTTGCTCTAACAAATAAATAATGATGTTCTGGAGCTCTGTGGCCTGTTCAGTTCCTATCATAGGCCTGGGTTTTGCAGAGGGGGTTAATTTTGGCAGCAATATGTGCAGTCTTCCAGATGAAGCAAGCAGTGCAAGGAGCTCCCTCTGAATCCCTTGGTGACAACGTGACCCATCTGTAGGACACACAGGGAGAGAAACCTGGGTCCAGCTTTGTAAGAATTGGTTGAGAACCTCTGTGTGGATAAAAGCGGAAAACCCTGCCGTGATCACTCCCAGGAGGTAATTTAAGTTAACTAGGCATTTTTGGCCGGTATTCAAGCAGGAAGGGATGTGAGCCCTCCCAACCTTTCTTTGAAGTTATAGTTACGTACAAACATACCGAGAACATCTTTGATAGGCTCCCAGCTTTTGAAATTTGAAGTTTCTGTAATCACACTTTAAAACCTTTTTGAAAATGATCATCCCGTCAAAGTGTCCTTTTATGGCTTCTCATGTCAGGCTGGGTCAGCAGCATCACGCTGTGGCATGAAGCATGGCATTAAATCAGACTGTGGTGTAGCTTAACTGCAGGGATCAAATATTAAGCAGGGGAAAGAAATACACGGTGCTGCACTGTGCTGACCCTTTCAATGCTACGTATATATTGATTTCTCAACCTGGCCAGCCTTCTCTCCTGGTCCCTACCGTGTCCTCCCTGATGAGTGCTGGAGCAGGTGAAAGGCATGGCCTTTTAGAGAGACAGAATTTTAACAAGAAAAAAATCAGGATTAATTTGCAGAAAGCCTCCCATGCATGCTCCTGGCCACTCATCAGAACATGCTGCTAAGGGTGAGTGCTGCAACAAGCCTTTGCCTTCTCCTTGAGGATGAAGAGCTAATGCAGGCTGGTGGCCAGGAGGGATCACAGGGATAGACCCCGATGGTGATCAGGTTCCTTAGGTTTCGAGGAGGTGGAACCATTTGGATATTCACTAAAGCACCTTTTCACAGCTGATCAAACAAAATATCAATAGCTGGGCCTGTTTTGTTGATCTCTGCAGAAATACACCAGTTTTCGCCACTCCTGGCTTTCATCATAGTTTGTCTCGCATTTTCCTTTATTTGCAAATTTAATATCCTGAAATTGTTCCCAATTTTCTTTATTTCTTCTACATTTATCTGTGGCTTCATGGTATGGACTTTCTTCTCTCTCCTCTGTAGCACATCAGTTCTTTTTCTTGTGTTTCTGTGTTTTAGTAGCTTGCTCCTCATAAAAGCAATGACTTCTCACTGTCTAGAGCAATAACTATTGTGGGAAGCATTCATACCCCAGTGTTTAAGGCCCTCAAAGATACCTAAATGACCCACGCCTCAGAAAGCCAGAGGGCAGTGGAGGGGTACGACCCCACAGGGACTCAGACACCATGGGACTACATGTGAGATTCTGGGTTTGTAGCTCTGCCCATCAGCATCTCCTCGTCACTAAGAGGTCTCTTCCAACTACTAGACAAGACAGTCCCAGCCTGGACCACTTTCCTTTTTCTCCTCTACTTAAGTATTTTGCAAAGGAGCACAGCTCCAGAAGGAGGGTCTGAGCCCACTTTCCTCCAGAGTAGCCTGCAGACATGGGGCAAAGGCGCTCACCTGGCACACTCTGGTGTGAGCAGAGGTAGGAATGAAGTCTCCCATTTCCTGGTGGCGTTTTTTAACTACTATGATATTAGAAGCTGAAAATGAACAGGAAGAGAGCAGAGGACATTGAGCGTACATTCATTCATTCGAGCCAAGCCTTCAGGCAACCTAAGTGGACAATGCTTAATTCACAGCTGCTGGGAGGACATAGGCGTGACTCAGGGACGGGGCTGCTCAGCACTGCGAGGGTGAGGGCACCTGCAGGCTTGCCCAGGACTGTGCTGTTGCATGCTCCCAAGGCTAGACAGCAGCAACAGGTGTAATTTTGGGTTGGCATGGCTTCAGTGTGAATAAGGTGAACTTCAGCAACTACCTCCATGCTATATCAAGCACGCTGAACCTGGGGTAAAGCCGGGGCAATCTTAGCTTTCTCGAATCCTCTCCTTACAGCAAAAGCAAAAGGGCTTCCTCACCTTGTTGTCAACATCAGAGGTGGGGCAATCCTGAGACTTTCAGGTCCGGACCAGGATCTCAACAACAAACAGTGGAAACACAGGGCCAGGGAAACACATCGTGGGTCCTTAAATAGCATTCCCACAGGGCTGGGATTGCAGGATTCACCTCTGTCCCATGGGCTGCTCCTTCAGAGAAACAAGGTTCCTTACTCTTTCATCTCATTTTCTCTCTCTTCATCCAAGATGACACTCATGTACTAATGCTCAGAGCAGGCGAAATTGTTGTTCCCTCCACACACAGAGCCCACAGCTTGGTCACAGCTGTGTGAAAGATGTATTACACTAATGGAGTTTTCTTGTTTTTTTTATTTCAGATTGGGTAAATCCACGGTAGGGCTACATCTGATTTATAATCCATTAGTTGCCTCTTGCCCCTGTTGGAAAATGCCGAGTTATGTTCTCCATCTCCATTAATTCTCACTTCCAGATTAAGCAACTTCTGACTTTGCTGTTTTTAGCTGCAGCCGTGCTCTGCATCACCACTTGTCTGGATCCTGGTGCTTCTTGTGCCTCCTCCAAATGGAGAAACACCTCGGAGACAGATGAAAAAGGGCTTTGTAGTGAGGACTGCATGATGTGACCATCGGTGAGAGCAGGAACTGGCCTTGGGTACCCTCAGTCCAAGTTTTGAAAGCACACAACGTATGGCATTACACAAAACCGTCCATAGGGTTGGTTGCAACCCCATTCATTCAGATCTGGCCCAGAATCTTCCACTGAAGGCTTGCTTGCTGCGTCCCAGGCCTTTGGCTTTCTGTGTCCGACCTCAGCATGAGAAATTTAAAATTGTTACATCTTCCATTTGCAATTGCACCTAAATGTCAATGAAAAGCCAGCTGGACAAACTGGCCATTGCTTTACTCCAGCTTTACACTGCTGTAACTTTTTTGAAATCCAGTGGAGTGGTTCAGAGGTGAGTGCAATCCATATTCTGTAGGATTGCCTTCTGCAGTAGGGGTCAGACTTGTGATCCATTCTCACTGTGCTCTTTCCTACCAAGTACTTCCAAGTGCTAACATCATCATTGGAGAGGTCACCAAGAGTTCAGCGTTCTCAAGAATCTCCTGCTTTGTTTTTTGGCACTAGCAGCACAACAGCATCGCTTAAATTAAATTCTCTTGAAAAGAAAAAGACAACCGTGCCTCTCAGTACAAGATTTCAGGCATGTTTGTTAGGCGATAATTACCCTTAACCCATCATGGCCCTTGCAAAATAATCTTGCTCTTCGCAGATAATGATCTGTTTTAGGAATGATTACATTACGCTTTCAATAAGAAAGCTCACAAATTGATTTGTTTTCTATTAACCAATCAAAAACTGTACTGCATCATAAAGCTTGGCTGCAGGAAGGATAAAAAAGTGCTGGGCAAAACCCTGTACTCACTTGTAGCCTCTAAAAAATTAGCAGTTACAATTTTAACAGCAAAGTGTTACTCATGAGAAGTTTTCCCATTTAATTGCTACCTACTTCATGTCTTTTGAAGTCATTCCATGCTTCACGATACCTTCTGTGCCTGCAGTTAGTGGCAAGACATGCCAAAAAATGCATTTTCCCTTTGGGTCAGTAGAGAACCCACAACACCAAAGAAACACAAGCACAGACCCAGCAGGAAGTGAATAGATATGCATAATTTAGTTTTGTGAGTATTTTCTCCCTCTGCAGTATGAAAAAGTGCACATCTCAGACATCTGCTGGGAGGAGGGGGCTGCTGAGACCAAGAAGGATGCTGCCCTGATTTCTTTGCTCCCTGCTGGGAAGCACCAGGACCTCTGGCTTTTCCTGCAGCTGCAGCCTTTCATCCTTGGTCTGGGCCCACTGCGAGGAAAGACACAGGTTTATCTTTGGGGCAGCGTAAGAGCAAGTGAAGGAAGGTCTGACTCCAGAGTCAGAAGTGCAAAGTACTGTCTAACAGGGCAGGACCCTGTTTTCTCATCCCTCCTCTCAGAGCTGCTCCCGTGCTTTCTGCAAGGCTGAAGGTCTGTACCTATGAATAGAGCAATGCCGAGGATTGGGTCCTCATTGGGAGACTGAAGGTGAGCTAAATCCTTCTATGGAAGGGACAATGTGACAGTGGGGATCAGACTACAGCAGACTTCAGAGGTTCCCATGGCCCCATCGTGGTGTAGAGAGCCCATTATTGTGGATGCAAAGTCAGGATTCCTTAGGGGTTATTGGTGCTGTTATCTTGGATCATTCCTTTTTCACTAAACTTTGTGCTAACACCTCTGTTTATTTAGTCCAGCCAGATATACAGTAAATACCTCGATAAACTAAATCAAGAGTCAGTATTCAATAATTCATGGCTGTGTGAACACTGTATCCTTTCCACATTAGCAAGATATTTACTCTATGACTATCTTGAGCTGAATCAACAAGGCTGTTAGGAAACAATACAGGAAGGCACAATGATACACATTTTTATAAATTATTAGGTAGGTGTTCATCATTACTAGAAGCTGCAAATCCACAGCAGTGAACGTTACTCTTGCCTAAAAATAGGCGATTTCCTGATAAGAAACCGTGCTGAATAAATTACTGGTTTGTTGCGTCTTCCATGAAAATCTGCAATTTATGCTACCACAGACACCAAATGGACAGCCTTCTCTTCTTTTTCCATATAGACCTTTGCATTATAGCCTGGGGCATTTCCAAATCCAGCATTTCATCAGATATACCTCTGAGGTGTAAAGATTGCTCTTTAATCTCCAAATCCCAGACAGCTGCTGTGTTAAATAGAAGGATATTTTATCCCTCTTTAGCATCTAGTCCTTAACCAAACACACTAAGGATGTGCTGAAGAGCATCCCTCCTTACTTCCAACATCTAATTTTAAATTTTAAATTCCAGATTCTTCCCTTAGATGTTCTCGCTGAACAAGTTCGTTTCTCCAGGAGAACAACATGACCTGGAATAAACAATCTCCAAACACAATAGCACAGCTGGCTTGCAGAGTATTTAGCTTTTAAAACAATGCTCTGCAGGGCAGAGATAAGTATGTGGAACAGGGCAAGTTATTTGGTTTTATTTCAAATCTGGAAAACTTGCCAAGCAGCAAGAGGCTAAATAAACTCATCTTGTTTAGTTTTACTAAGAAAAGTGGAAGAGATGACGTGATCTGTTTTCTGAGTACCTGAGCAACAGATTTCTTTTGGATAGGAGCTTCCCATGTCTCCAAAGGCGCAGGAAGATCTGTGACTGAAAGCAGAATTTGGGAGAAATCTGGCAGGAAATACTGACTGCATTTTTTTTCAACAATAAAGTGATTAGCTTGTGAGGTAATTTACCTGTACAAGTAGTGAATTTCAGCCATGCAAAGTCATTAAACCAAAAGGGGGAAGATTACCTAGAGGAGATGTTTCAGCTCAGTCAGAAAACAAGGGCTTTCCTGGAGCGCTCCCATGGGTGGTTGGGCGGTCAGAAGGGGTTCTAGCAGTTTCCTCTGGCTCTAAGATCTATAACTCAAATAACAGTGTATTTAAAACTTTATCTAAAAAAAAAAAAAATTATTGTTCCATTCTGTGAGGAAGATCAGCTTTGCAGGGTTTAAAATTGTGGTCAGGGCACTGCAAAGTCTTGTAGGAGAAGATTTGGGTCAGGCGCAGGGAAGCCTGAATTTTTCTTTTAATTTTTCAATTATCTGATTGCATTTGGCCAAACTTCTCATTTCTATTTAATTGATAACTTCCCAGGGGTCTGGTCTGCTGGACTGGTATTGAAGAATCTGTGAACAGTACCACTGCAATCTGAAGAGAGAGAGAGATGGAGGAGAATGCTTTGGTGACAAGATGACCTTCTCCCCGCTGTGAAAGTTTTGTCTTTGTCTTGGGTCTTTGTCTCAGTTGCTGATATCTCAGCCGTTCCCTGTCCTAAGTCTTCACTTTGCTACAGCCCACCAATGTCCTGCAACTCAGCTCATCACTGGTAACACACTGGTAACCATGACAACTCAGTTGCTGCACTCACGTGCCTAAATCATGAAGACGTGGTCTCGAAGTAAAGAAGTTACCCTTTTGTTTGGTTGGCTTTTTGTTGTCTTATTTGCCAGACCCTAAAAATCGCTGCTGGACATTTGTGATTACTTTTAATAATGAATCATTTCTTTTCGAGAAAACCCAATATTTGATGATCAAATTTGGACAGTATTTTTGTGCTGCTGCCTCAGCATTCTTGCAATTCATAACATATGTTCCCAGCCCAAATTTCTATTGGGCTGGAGTCCAGTTTAAGCTCCCCCACCCAGTTAGCAATCCTCTCTCTCCGTTCTGGTGGAACCCAATACGAAATGGGAACACTCGGCTGCCAAGAGCGGGTTTTTTGCCGGACTGATTATTCCATGCTGCCGGGATGCAGTGAGAGTTCACAGTCCTTCATCAACCGGCACATGGAACCGCTGTGCCAGGAAAATAAAGATCACAACTCTTTGTCTATGTTGGGATTCTCAAATACCGTCTCTGACATTGTGTTTGATAATGCTTAGAGGGAAAGAAAAAAAATTAAGTCCCATTCCCTGCAGGAAACTCAGTACAGCAGCATCTGAGTTATGTCACAACAGCGCTATGCCACTTAAATCATGGTTTTAAGAGGCTGCTGATCAACCTCAGAGGCTTATACAGCTCCCTTCCTTTGCTCCTGAAGCATCCGAGCTCCTCATAATCTTTGACAGATTTAAGGTAATAGCATGGCTTGCTATGAATTGTCCCCATTTTACGGAATAAAATATGAGTGACAGTGAAACCAAGGGCCTAATTTTTCAGTATGATAGAGGTCACCCAGTCCAGCTCTTTGCACAAAGGCTGTTTCAGCTCTTCTCAAACTGTTACGGCTGCTCAGACACCTCGGCTGATGGAGGGAGATGCTCCCGCCTCCCCAGGCAGCGGGCTCCAGTGCTAAACCTCTGGCTTTTGGAGGCTTCCTTACTGGCTGATCTCTCTCTCCCTTACTACAACTCATACCCATAACTTCTTGCACTGGATATGGAAAATGGACATTTCCTCTCTGCGGCAATAGTTAAAACATTTAAGCTCTTGTATATCTCCCCTCTGCTTTCTATTCTCTAAACGAAACAACCCCAGTTCTTTCAATCTTTATGTTTTCTAGGTTCCTAGTCATTTTTATTGGTTTTTTTTCCCTGGACTATCTCCCATTATTTTGTGTCTTTCTTGCTTCCTGGGACCTATATCTGGACAGCTGACACCTCACCGTAATGGCACGGAAGGAAGGGTTTATAATACAGTACTCCTGTACGCATGTCCCAGGATGACTTTTTTTTTTTCACAGCAGTCTGAGGTTTCCTCCTCTAACTCTTTGCAGGCTCTTCACCCAGCTGTCCTCAGCTCGTGTATAAGCAATTGCTTGTTACAAAACATAAAATTTGTCCAGATTGTTTGTACTTACAATCAAAGTGTCTCTCAAACCACCTTCCATTATGGCCCAGCATCACTGAGGATGTCAGATTCATTCCAGTTTCTCCAACATTCATCCCCATTCCAGTTTCTCCACTCTTATTCCAGTTTCTCCGGTATACCTCCAGAAATGCAAATTATCTGACCTGTGGCTCCATTTCCCTTTTCTGCCTCTGTTACATCCTGGTCCAACTACATTGGGCCCAGGAGAGGTGCACAATGATTCCAAGCATGAGATTAAGACACAAACAAGGTCAGACACCGCTCACTGTGGTTTCATCATTATTCCCCAGCAATAGTCACTGAGACGAGCAATAGAGTAAAGGCAGAATTAGAGGAAAGGTAGGAAGGAGAAGCAGTATTACAGAGCACAGCAAGAGTATAGTCACCACCACAGGCCCGATGACCTCTCGACGGTCCTCTGGGATTTCAGGGGCATCTCACTGATCCATGGTTCCCAAGTTGTGATGATGATGATGGTGATGGTGGGTCACCACACCAGTTATAGTCCAGATTGGTCCGTAGCTTGACCAATCAGCATGATGGTGGCCTTTGCTCAGCTAATTGTCTTTTGACACGGTCGCCGTATGAGCTCTTCCTGACTCCTGTTGCTTGGGCAGCACTTGGCTCAGCACAGCCATGTGCCTCAGCGAGTTTGGGGTTAACAGAGTCTGGCGACTCTGATAACCAAAGGCCTACACCATTTTCAGCTGGTGGCAACACGCCCTTTTCACCTGGGGGCAGTCTTGGGTGGTGACTGATAAGCAAAAGAATGGTCTGCAGAAGGTGCTAAATAGATACAAGCAAGCTTCTTATCATCAGCCCTGCAAGCCTGCCATTGATTTGCAGAAGCCTAAGCAAGCTTTGAGACAATTATTTTGAGGTTCCAGTCTCTCACAGCCTCTTTCTAAATCCAGCAATGCTTTTCGGTCTTTCAAAACCTTTTGGCCTCTCTCCTATGCTCCAGAGGGACAGTGCTAACCTCTGAAGGCTTGGACGTTGTTCCTGTTGAATACATGAATATTCTGAGATAAATTTCAGCAGCCTTTCTCAGTATTTAAAATGTTTAAGTGTTTGATAATTTATATTGTATTTTTAGAACTATCTACAGGATGATTTTAAGGGAATTTAGATGATAAGGTGATCCATTACAGATACAAGATGTTTTTTGGAAACTAAAAATAATCCAAGTATCTTTTTAGGCCACTAAGAAGCCTTGAAAATTCCACCAGGACCCAAAATCTTCAAAATGTTTAGGATCCCACAAGTGTAATTGAGGACTTAGGACCTAGGAGATGATAGACAACAAAACGAATTAAGTGTTATGTGCCCTGTGCCTATCCAGACCTATCTGTAGGTACCTACCTTTAGGTGCATAGATGACTTTCACAGTCTGGTCCCAGGCAGGACAGGCAGACCATAGATCAACATGGAATAAAACACGATTCTCTCAAGTCCAACAGAAACCTGGAAAGTTTTGTACTACTCTTTCCTCCCAGAGGGCTGTGTTTTCTATGGACCTTCTGAGCACAAAGGTTGCCTGAGTCTCTGGGAAAATGCAATCTTTTAGTTCTTGATAAATCCAACTAGATAAAATGAGAGCACAGCAGCCACACGGATCAGTAAATCTGATTCTGTCCCAACCTGTCCTCGCAGTCAACCTTTGCTATAAAGGAGCGCACATCTTAAATAAGGCCAGGAGAAAGCAAGAGTTACAATGTCATATTTCCAGGTTCAGTGCAAAGACTGATTAAGGTCCGTTGACATATAGCTTAATATGCTGCTTAACAGAAGCAGTTTTTTCCAAAGCCATGCTCCAAATATGTGGAAGAGCTGACTTTGAACCCGCATCACTGAAGAACAAGTGAGGGATGTCACCAACCATCTTTTTCTGTGTGCAGCCAGATTTCAGTGATTGCAAACATAGACTCAATTTTGATGTCTTTGAGAGGCAACGGAAGTGAGATTTCACTTCCACCCTTTTAGAGTTTTTTATTCACTATACAGTTTACTGTAAAAATTAAACATGTAATCAATGTCAAATCAGCTCAGTTGATTTATATATTTTGCATACATTCGACAGAAACTGGCATTGTGTGTGAACACCCACTTCCTGAGACAGCACCATTTTATTTCTGCATGAATAGAACTGTCATATCTTCTTATTTACTTTCTTAAGTTAAATGAAATGTGACCCAATGAGTCAAATGCCAGTTACACTCATTTATTTGTCAGTTTCAGGTGTACGCTCATAATATTTTAACAGCTTGCAGCATTTATGTTCATCTATAGCTTATTGTCGCAACAGGAGATGGGCCTGAGAAACTCTGAGGACCTTCAGTATTAATAACAACAAAAATACAGCTGATCTGCATTTATCTGGTTGCATACCTGTGGCAAATATTCCACTCAAATTGAAAAACTGGATGGTCAGAAGAAGGTTTGTCCAGCTGAACCTCTGCATCTGGAGTAGCCATCACCGTTGGCATCATCGCAGCGTCTGGTTTTGTTCCCTGTTTTAAAGGAAAGTTTAATATCTGGGAAAGATTTGCAAGAATTAGTAGCCTACAGCTCTCTGGGGGTGAACGAGGGGCTGCTCTTTTTGGTGGAATGGCAGATCTCACTGGGAGATGTTAACAGAAGAACTGGAGGTGAGGTGCTGCCCCATGTTCTGAGCACTGTACTCAAGGAAGGAAGACGTAAGAAAATGGAAAGAATTTGCAGGAAAGAACCAGAAGTGTTTAGCTATCCAGCAAGCATGAGCTGCTCAGACAGGTAGAGGGATATGGACAGCTATAGGGAATGGCTATGGTGAGGATGATAACATAGGTAAAATGGGTCATGAATGTGAGGGCAATCAATTTTCCTCCACCGGTTGAGGAAGAAATCAAATTCTGACCTCCAAGATTTCATTTGGCTTTTAGAGAAACATCTCTAACTGTAATGCCAATGAAGCAGGGAACTGAGGAGTCCTCTCTGGTGAATGTTCGCAAGAACATGAGATGAACAGTCCGCCCTGGGAGCAGGGCAGGAATAAGGGATATTTTCACTCAGTGCAGAGCTTTGATGTTCCCGGTCGTTTTAGCTTCCTTACATTTCTGTGATTTACACTACTGAATGAACTTCTTGATCTCAGGCTCTACAAAGGGGCCCTGGAGGCTCCAGGTGGATCAGAGGTTTTATTTATTACATGCTACACAAATGCAAACCAGGAATCAATTCCTGTGCAGGAAAAGCTCTCTTTGCAAACCTGAGAATTGTTTTAAAAGAAGCTAAATTTCCTCAGTGGAGCTGCCAGTCAGCTGGGTTTCCCTGCTGATTGTCTCTTTTCAAATTTCTTTTATTGCCCAGAACAATCGTTCAGGGAAAAAAAAAAAGAAAGAAAGAAAAAGGAAAAAAAAAAAACAGCAGATAAAAAAAAAAAAGATACTTTTCCTTTGTCAGGATTTGCAGTTATCCAGCAGTCTGCTAGGAGATCTTCATGCCCAGAACTTCCAGAAGTCCCCTCCGTCTACACTGTTGGACCAGCCTCTGTGCAGAGCAAGTCCAGGGCCTCAGAAGTGCAATGTGCTTTTGGCACGTCTGGGAGAAATCTGTGCACAGCATCTGCAGCACGTTGAACGGGGCTTGGGAGAGCCGCCACACATGTGGTATACGGCTCATGTGGTCTATGTTTCAGTAGAGTGTTTCTGAGATATAACAATTAGGTGCCTTCAGCTTAACCCAATGGATTTCCACTGTTAGAGAATCATGGAATCCTAGAATTGTTTTGGCCGGAAGAGACCTTTAAGATCATCAAGTCCAACCGTTAACCCAGCACTGCCAAGTTACCTCTAAACCATGTCCCTCAGCACCACACCTACACGCCTCTTAAATACCTCCAGGGAGGTATGTTGATATCAGAACTTGGAATGGAAATCAGGTCTCCTTGTGGCTAATATAATGCCTAAACTTCAAGAGTATCTGCCTTTTCTCAAGATATTTAACTATATTAAACTATCACTTGTTTTTCCTCAAAATAAAATCAGGATTGTGAGACAAGTCAGCCTGCTGATAAATGCTGGTTATTCCTTAATTTCTGTTTTAATTGTCATGACATTGCACTGAATAATGCAAAGCACCATGGCTCTTTCTCCCTTGTCACAGTACTGGAAAGCTGCACAAACTTTTGCAAAAAAAGTTTACAAAATAAACTTTTATGTATTGGGTTCAACAATTTTGAACATATTTCTCAGAAGTGACACTTGAATTCTCCAAATATTTCCCAGGGTGACACCTACAGCTATAATACTTGGAGGAAAGACTAGAACTTCTGTGGCACTCATTTCCAAACTGTATTCCTGAGATAATCTGCAGAATAACCCCCTGGTTTATTTCATAAACCAGAAAGCAAAAGTCATAAACAATGTTCAATGAGTGCATGTAGGACTGGCACAACTTTCTTGGATCAAATGTCTGCCACTATGTAATAAAATTAAAATCACCCTTTTCAAACTCTCTCCAATGAGATGAAATAGGTTTCCCTGCTTGTCAAGCCAGGGATAAATTTAGCTTTTGTGTCTCAAGGTACAGAGAAATCTTTCAATTCGGAATAAAAGGTGGCCTTTGGTGAGTCATGAGAGCTGCCATAACGTAGCCCTTGCCCCACTCCTGAGGCAGGCGTGGAAAAGAAACAGGATGTAACACACCACTTGCGTTGCGCTCGCAACCACACAGACATTTCCTTTATATGAAGGAAAAGCTGCTGCAAGGAAACGTACTGTTAGAAACAATTTCAGGCAAGACATTTTAAGTGTGGATTGTGCCTAACAAGCCACTCCAGCTGTACTGAAAATGACCCCTGAAACATTTTGTTTGAGCAACAAGAACACAGTGTAAATTTGACTCAGCAGAAAGCCCTTAAAGTCAATCCTTACTTTTTCCAAAATAAAAGCGATTGAGCACTTACATTTCTTTGAATAATGGAAAAAGCTCCAACTTCCCTCCAAAAATAATTATCGCAGGGCAGAGACTGAGCAAGTGAAAGCTATGAGTAACTGAAGACAAAGAAATCCCATTTGACGCTCAAACCTTCAACTGCATGTCAAACACGCAAGTCCACAGAAAGCCAAGTATTTTCTGAAAGGTTACCACTTTCAGGTTTTTGAGGTCTCTTCAGGGTCTCTTCAACCACAGAAGCCTAAGCAACTCAGAAGCTTCAGAGTTTCAGGACTTGAAATAGCTTTTTGGACAAATGGAGCTTGTGAAATGCTTTCGCTCCAGTGCAATTTAAAAGGAATGTTGAAATCTAAAAAGTTGTTGAAAAACAATTTTGTCTGGATGGTTACCTTTTCTACATGGTTACCTTTTCTGCAAGTGACCGAGGCACAGAAAGAACTAGCATTCCACTCAAGGAGAACAGGGAAATCTTGCGTTGATTTCTATGCTTGATGTAACATGTAATTTGCGTGGAAAAGAGAGACACAGGAGGAGGGCAAAAATAGTTTAAAAAATTAATTGCACACTTCTCTCTTTTTCACAAGACTATGAGGTTTAAGATACATACCGTTTCACACTAAGCTGCTCAAACCACTGAAGTGCTGCACACCTTCACAGGCCTATATGTATTTGGGGTTTAAATGGTTCCCATCGTAGGTTACTTGAAGACAGTTCCTTAAACTAAATTAGAGCCCATGGTTTTCGAATGAAAAATGAGTGTTCAAAATGGGATTTGTACCAGTTTAATGGAATCATTTGGAATTCACACTTTTAATTAACCTCTGCCAGTCTCCGTCACTAAAATGCCTTGTGTTTCGGTGACGGACGCACAATTACTTTCTTACCTTGCTCCGCTGGCTCCTCTCACTCGACACACCCCGGTGAACGGTGCCTTGGGTGCGAAGCCCTCCATCCCGCTTCTGCCTTCCTGGGATGGGGGACCATGAGGAACGGGCCTAGGACAAATATTTGGGAAAATCTCTGCAGGCTTTGCATGGTTTATAAAGAAGCCTAGCTCCAACCAGGCCAGAGCAGAGGGAACTGGAGCTGTTCTTGTGTCTTTACACCCTAATCACCAGAGACAGTCAGGAACTCATGGATTATTTAACCTGAGTTTATCCATGCTATCCTGCAAGCTACCTGTGTGAGACTAGCCGGAACACCTTCCTAAAATAATCAGCACGCTGCTTTGAAAAATACCTCACCAGTTTACACCTTTCCAGTGACATATGTGTTTATATGTTTCCCAACACCCAGCCAGTGGTCCCATTGGTTAATTTACTCTCATCATCAGGCATGCATTTTGTTTCTACTCTTAATTTGTCGAGTTTCGGCTTCCAGCCACTAGATCTTGTTACATATGGGCCT
Source organism: Stercorarius parasiticus (assembly GCA_013396915.1). Taxonomy (NCBI): domain Eukaryota; kingdom Metazoa; phylum Chordata; class Aves; order Charadriiformes; family Stercorariidae; genus Stercorarius; species Stercorarius parasiticus. Next base: position 584,479 of record VWZL01000983.1, read on the forward strand.
GAAAGACTCAAGAGGCCATTATCTTAATTTCTATTCCCTGTGTCGGTACTTACTCGTTATGATCAAGTCATCTTTTAATCTCTTTCTAAATTACCCACATTGTGCTCCTGCAGTCTGTTGCTACCAAGGCATATTTTACCACATTTCCAACATTTGTTTGGTTCCAGTATGAGCCTTGTTTAACCTATTAACCTTCTCCTGCAGCTGTGGACAAAGGACATAATGCAGTAAACCCATTACTCTCGCATCAGCACTAAGTACCAATGGAACAGAAACCCTTTGCTCCCCCTCAATAGTTCCCTGTATTTGTATCCAAGGATTTCATCATCCATTTGGACGGGAGGTCTTGTCCGTCTGATTATCTGCCACCCACTTTTCGGGTCACTGCTTCCTGCACCAAAGTTCTCCGAGGATCTTTTTTCGCAGCACAGGTTTTTGCAAAGCGTGATTAGAGCACATGCTACTGCGTCTTTTCCTCTCGCTTCCCGTCTGACATAAAACATTCTTTATCAGTGGATCGCCCTTTTTATTTTTGTCAAATAGATTATCTTTAACCGCGTGTAGTTGCAGTTTTCCAACATTTTCCAGTGGAGACCCTGGCCTGAGAGCATGACAGATGCTGGGCTGGAAAGAATAAAACTAAGCCAACTTCCCCTGTATGCCTATGAGCCATCTACACATTATTTTGTTTTCTGTCATTCTCATTTAGGTCCATAAATGGATTTAGCCTTAAATGATGAGTTCAAAGAGAAGAAAATAAATATATGTGGGGATTTTTTTTCTAATGAGGCTTTCATTTACTGTAGCTTGTGAACTGGCAAAATCTAGGCACTAATACGCTCTGTCTTCAAAATTGCTGGCTGAAAACCAGCCTACAGGAGCAGCATTTGTAATCAGTGATGGTTAGTGTATTTGCATGACTTTGTGTTTATAATGTGGTACTGCTGCTTACTGCAAAGCAAAATAGAAATATTAATTCAGTGCTGAGAATAAAAATGAGTTTGGAGAAAAATACCAGGCTTGGCACAGGAAACCTTAAATCGTACAGGAAAAGCACATTGCTGTCCAGAATCTGAATTTTTAAATGGCATCGCTGTGGCTTCCAGCCTGTTTCTCTGCTTCCTGCCAACATAATGAAAGATTTTTCAAGGTTTCTCTACGAGAATGCATTGCTTCGGCCTCAGAGGCTCTCTGCAATTTCTCTTCTATAGAGGGATCAAACTTCTGCCTCCCTGAATTTTTCCCTAGACTCGGCTCCTCCGCTCCCTTACCTCTGCCAAGAGGCTAGTCACCTCCTTGACATAAATTATCTCCTCCGCTAAGAGTCTTGGTAGCATGGGGGCAGAAATTTAATTTGCTCCTGCAGCTAGAAATCTTCACAATCTCTTTTTGGACTTTATCACTACAGAAGTACTTCGGGCCTGGACGGACAAGTGAAAGCAGTGACTTATCACAGCTTAATAAATGTATCACTGTCAGCCAGACTGAAGTAATTACCCACCGTGTGTACTCTTCTGCCGCTGCGATGGCCGGGCAGAGCTCGTTCGATCCAAACACCGGCAGGATCACTTGCTCGGCTGCAGAAACATAGTCATTCGTTCATAGCCATTTTTGCTTTCTCTCCTGGGCATCCAGTCAATGTGTTCCTCCACTTCTCAGCTCTGGAATTTGCTGCAGAACGACCCTCGCAGCAGTCCCACAGCATTTTGCTCCGATGTTTCATTTCCGTAGAGTGCTTTAAGCTGTCACGGTTTTAACAAGGATCTCAAAACAAAGAGTGCGTCTTACCCACACTGTGATTGTTGCTGCTCTTGTTTTTACCTCCCCGCACTTGCTCTTTTTTGACAGCACTCTGCTTTTCTGGAGGAACAGGATCTATTTAGTCTATTTACAAGGAGACGCTGACTCCGTCTCTAAATCCTAACCAGGTTGCTTCCCCAGATCCCTGCTCTAGCTCACCTAGGGGTTACCGATGTGATGCAGGTTACGGGGCGAGCATCCCTGACCCAGCGGGTGCCTGAGGTCAGGCTGGACTTTCTACAAGCCTGACCTTAACGACTCTGTCAGTCAATCACAACTAACCATGTTATTTTCTTCTGTGGCCAGTTCAAGCTCTCCAAACAACTTATTTCATTTTTTTTGGATTTTTGTGTTTACCTTAAAGACAAGGACAGTGTGTCTGTAGGGACCATCATTTATAACGTACTCCCAGATACTCTTAAATAAAACTTGAGAAATCTTGATAAAGAAATGTTAGATATAGAGATTCCCTTTCCACCTTTCCCTCATTAAGGAGTTTTAATCAACTTGCTTTTACTTTCCAGTATGAACCACCCAGGAAAATCTCATTCACACTGGTTTTGAAGGATCATTGCAGAGACATTACATGGATGCACGGTAAGAAGGTTCTCACCATTTCTGACAATATTTTAAAGACAAAGATGCTTTCTTACTGACAAAGTAGGAATCACGCTGCAATTATCTCCTCTCAGTCCTGGTGAGCCATGAAGTCATCTTGATCTAGAATGATTACCCCAAACATTACACTGCCTGCCTTCAAACCTGGGCTGAAGTTAGAACCTCCCAAAATCTCCCATGAACTGTGAAGGACCTCGCGGAGCAGAGGTGCAGAACATCGGAGAGCTAGAGCAGGCAGAAGCATATCTGTCGCTGGATGCTCAGCTGAGGTTGTAAAACTGCGATCATACGCTTTCTGTTCAATGAATGAACACCTAATTGGTGTCTCTCACTGAGAATAGTGAGGGATACATACATACGTGTAAGCAGCTGCAAGGAAAATAGCTGCAGCTCACCTCTGCTAACACGCTGGGCAAATTTCCTCACTGTTCAAAGAAAGTAATTTTTTTTATTTGTTTATGACGGAGATCTGTTTCTTAAGTGGCATAAGCTGTTAACAAAATCTTGTAAAAAAGGAAAAATTGTGTTGTACTTTGCTTCATTCTTCATCTGTTTCACAGCAGTGATTAACTAAGCATAATGCACAAGAAAAATACAATGCAATATCTGGCCGCCTTCTCCTTCAAAAAGCCAATGCAGTTGTACAAAATAAGAATTCCTAAAAAACGGGTCAGTCTGTACTCTGTGAGTAGAAAGCGGCTCATATATTAAACATTACACCGGACAGCAAGGGCTGTTCATTTTACCAATGACCAGATCAAAGTGCCGCATCCAAAAATATAATGACCAAAGAAGCAACAGAAAAAAATGAAGACAGTCACGCGTTCGCTGAATTAAAACGTTTGAACAGTGAAATACAGGGTTGTCAGCATTGGTTCAAGCTTGGGTGAAAGGAGCATTGGTGGGACAAAGACAGCCAAAGAGGCAACTGCAGGAACCTAGTTGTCTTCTCCAACCAGAAATGGAGGCCCCAAGCTGATGAAAACCTGTAAGAAGGTACCCAGAAAAATTCCAGAATAACAGACTTCATGTACCTCTTGCTTGGCCTATTTTATTCTTTGTTATTTGGAGGCTTCTTTACAGGCATTTCACTTGGCAGCTGCCATTTCCTGGAAGAAAATGGAAATAAGACTGCTGCGTGTAACTAGGTGGCAAACGAGAGGGTTGACATTTAGCCTGGGAATGGTAGGGTTGGGAAGTTTCACCTGACAGCATGGGAAGGGAAAACGTCTCCACAAAGCACTGCACTCCTGAAGAGCTAAGCGTGATCTCAGCACCCCTCACCGAATATCCGTCACAGCCAGAAATCATAGCGAGGTGTTCCTATGTCCAGTCTCTGCTGCACAGCCCCTTTTTTCCCCTCTGATCTAAAGCATAACCTCAAAAGCGCCTCCTCCACCCTCATTCCACTTTTCTCTCCCGTGCTACCCATCTAGATGTGACTGTGCACTTCTTCCTCACTTCTCCCCATGCGCAGACGTAGAGATCAGTACCTGCGAACCAATATGGTTTATGGGCAGAGGTAAAAAATAGATTTAATCGTGTCCATTAACTCCTCTAGAAACACACACTGACATACTCTATTAACTGTTCCTCTTCAGACATTTTTCATTTACAGTGTCCAATTCCTGATTCTGAGGCATTTAATTACTCTCACTTTAAGATCCTACTAAATCTCTTGACTTATGCAATGCACCATAAATAAGGCCTTTTTTTCCACATTGCCTGGCTACTTTATGATTGCACAGGTTTGTTGAAGACATCTGCATAATTTTTTACGGAATTTAATAGCCCACTTCACATCTTTCTTGTATGCTGTTTTCCCCATGAATCACCGGCATTTCCCACATGGCAATCACTGTCCTAAGTACCACACAATGTAATTACCCAGAGTATTAGTCTCCCTCTGTATTACTCTCTCTTTTTTTTTTTTTTTTTGCACAGCCCTAACGTTGTAAGTGTTCATACATGAGTTATTGGGATTATTTGCAAAATAGGATTAAGACGCGAGGCAAGATTTATTTGGAAAATTACTCATCAGTCTACCAAAGAAGAAGGTCAGGAACTTCATTAAAACAGATTAATGTAGAACAACTGTTATCTAATAAGACTAGAAGCCTAGAGGACCTTCTTGCTCATTGCAGAAATGCCCTGCTAACATGCATTATTTCTGAGAGCAACAAAAGCTACTTCAGAAACCCTGCAGTCGCAGCCTGGAACATGACAGGAGATATATTCTCTTTAGCCACTCCAGCCATTGATAAATTAGTTCTTGCCTGAAATTGGCATTCTGTCAGTAAGCTGAAGGGGACTGCAGCAAGTGCTACAATTAGTGCTCCCCACAGAGCGAAGGCAATGACAGCGTGCCTGCCTGCGAAGCTGCTGAGAATTCCTGGGCCGGTTTATTATGCAGCCTTTACGGCTTATCCACTCCACTCCAGGCTCCAGGGAACGGCCTGGATAATAATTCTGTAACTCGAGCACTTAACCTGCTTGCTTAGTTTGCAAAGCCAAGTCTTCATAAAGGAGTGACTCGTGGGGAGTCCCACTTAGAGACAGGTTGAGAAGCGTACGCTGAGCAGTATGGGCAGAATTAGTATTGTGGTGATTTAATATCTCCTTTTCTGCCTTCCATTAACATTTCCAGAAAGATAGCTACCAAAATCTACTCCCCGCCCCATTTCCTGAAGCTAACCAATTTTAAACAAGGCAAAAAATCAAGAGCACGAGAGATCTGAGAAGAGGTTTGCATGTACGTGCACACGCGTGTTTCTACCAGAGGTGGCCTCAGAAATAGAGGCATAAATCTTATAAAAACATAAGCATAACTGAAACAGCTCTGCTACATTTATGTGGTGCTACAGTCCAACAAATGACAAATTCTAATGGGTTGTTGCAGCTTCCAGAATAGTATGTCTTGCTCCTTTGTCCTTGGTGAGTGATACAGCCCAGACTGAAATTTTTTACACAGATTTATTACCATAAGTCTTTCCTCCTTGAACATCACACCACCTGTCTCTGCTTTTTCTAACCATGGAAATGGTGTTTTATTTTTTAGTACTAAATGTCACTGGGAAAAAGGTAAAGGCAGGCAAAGAAAAGTCATAATCCACATAAAGGTGTAATTCTATTAGTTTTGTAATTGGAAAAAAAAATTTCAAAAAAAACCCACAAAAAGCAAGAATTGACTGAGATTTAGAATGTGCGATTGAGACATGACGTACCTGAAGGGAGTAGAAATCCAGGTCTTCATCCAAGCATTTGAGATGACTGGGGAAAGATTTAAGCTCACATTGTGCCACAGCAAAGGAGGATTTATAAAAGGCCAAGAGTCTTGGAAGATGTCTAAGAAATGTCTAATTACTGTCATCGGGTGAATATGCTAAGATCTGAGAGGAGGTGACTTTTCTGGACTACTTTTAAGGTGGGTCAGAATGATTAAATTGTTCTTCTCATTTACAGCTCCAGTTGATGCCCCTTTTTGGACAGCCTCTCCATCTCTTACATCCTCTCACAGATCTCTGCATCTCTTACTCACCACATTTAGCAAAATTTGTGCCAAAGAACACACACAAGAAGCACAGATTTAACTTCCAGTGCACCAAGGTCCACACAGGCTCCTTCCTGGTTTGAGAGCCATACTAAAATATTGCTTGGAGTCCCCTGCCTTAAAAACAGAGCTGTTGCATTTTATTATGAAGTCTTTATTTAAATTTAAGCCCACAGAATTGGAGGAACTGAGATAAAAACAGTGCTAATGGCTGGGATGAACATTCACACGTTTGAGCATCCTAAGGCAGCACAGGAGCACAAGTCACTTAAACTCCTCCTTCTCTTCCACTTTCCCAGTGTAACCCCAAGGCCACCTTTTTACATTTTTTGAAGAATTTTCACGTGCTCAGAACACATTCAAACTCAGCACTGACCTCTCTCCGAAGCCCACAGGCTTCGTGAGTGCATTTTAAGTTCAAACCCTTCATATCTGCACATGCAACATTTGTGGCCACTTTTAAAGCAATTTTGTCACTCAAGAAAAATACTGGTGCTGTCCTCTTCATATAAAATAACGTCCTTTCACGAGAGCCACCAAAACAGCCCACCTCAGAGCACACACATATCCAGAACACATCTGTGAGGGACCGCCTCCCAAAACCATGTCCCGTCGTGCCACTTAAGTGACATCTCACTCCATCACGGCTGATGCGCAGACCTACACCTTGGCTGTCCTTTCCACATGACGAGTGACAGCCCGCAGAGTCAGGACATAAAGGAGACAGAGCCAGACTCCTCTCAGACGTGCGCAGCAGAAGGATGAGGGAAACAGCACAAATCGCAACTTGGGGAATTAAAATTAGATATAGGGATTATTTGTTTTTCATCATGAAGGTAGTCAAAAACTGGAACAGGGACCTGAAGAGGTTGAGAAATGTTTTGGGGATACTCAAAATTGGACTGGACAAGTCCCTGGGCAACCTGATCTAATCCAGAGAACCCCAGAGATCCCTTCCAGCCTCAGTTGTTCTGTGATTCTATAAAAGCCATCACCACTGGAAACGGGAGTTGGGTACTTGTGGAGGAGAAGAAACTGATCACATCTCTCAGTGGGTGTGGGTGCCCTGGGACTCAGACTGATGGAAGCACAGCCCATGGGTTAGCTGTGAGCTTATTTAACACATCAAAATGCATCTAAACGAGCATGTAGCAGCAACTTCTATCTGCATTTTATATGCAATCCTGGTGCGCTTGCAGGGGAGGCAGGAGATCCCAGTGGGAGTACTTACACTCTGCAAACGCTCCCATTAGGATGAAGCTCACCAAGATAAAGTCCCACTCCCCCTTCCTGCCCCCTCACCTATCCCACTTTCTCAAATTCTTTTACGAAATGAGTAAAGGTAAAACCTTGCAATACGCTTGTGGACCTCAGTAGGGTGTTGTTCTGAAGGAGGAAAAAAAATTGAATATTCATAACAAACTTGATTTCTGCCATGTATCAGATGTTATTCTATTCACTAATGAGAAAGTGGTTTCCTTGACAACAGTGCCTTTCTTTTACCTTGTCCATATGATGGTTGCAGAGATCTGTCCATCTTGTTCTAACGATCCTGATTTTTTCATGAGATACTTTCCCTTTTTGACGTTATTAGGATACATTATTTGAATGCGCTGTTTAATATGGTAGCGCACAGAAGTGCAAAAATTGGAGCAGGACTGTATGCGCTAGGCGGTACAAAGAGATACACAGAACAAAGAGGTATTTCCAGCCACAAAGGAATTAAAATCTGAGCAGTAAGAGCATAATATAGGTAAATGAAGCATGCAAAACAGATCATTTTGGTCAACATCATAAGCCAAGGTCTCATCTAATCATTTGCCTCGCGGTCATGCAGCTTTGCAGATATTACAGCAAAGGCAAAGTCTAAGGACGACATGTCCTTGTCCCAACCCCGGCTCTGCCTACTGGATTTCCCAGCTCCTCACATCATCTAGCTGAATCTATTCACTGCCCAATATCCAAAATACCCCTGCTGCTTCTTTCACCCCGCATCTAGTTCATAGCCCTAAACTCCACATCCAAAGCTTAGGCTCTTCTCTCTGTAAAACCCCACTCTGCTGGAGTTCAGTTTTGTCTAGGTGATGTGTGACGCAAGGTACTCCAGCTGATGCGGGTAGGACCCTGTTCATTGCTGTCATGAGACTGAGGAATCCTCAACTGCAAAGTCTGTTGGGTGGATTAACGCTCAGAGTAGTTTCACTGTGTTAATTAGCCCAACATTCACAGCTAGTTAGATCAGATATCATTTACATTGTTAAACCAACTGGTTCTTACTCTAAGCACGCTTGAAAGTCTTCCCTGAAACCACTCATAGAAAATCCATCTATCCTGAGGTCGTTTGGGCATTGGGTCTCACAAAATGAAAAGGAAACACATTTTTTAATAAATATATCCAGAAGGGGGAAAAAAAAAAAACAACAGAAGGGAATCGAGTTTTTTAAAGTAAAGAAAAATGTGGAGACAAGAACTAATGGTGTTTGAACAGACCAGAAGGAGTTCTGGGCTAGAAATTAGAAAATGCTTTAGCTGACTTCCTGTGGGAGTATGAGTGTGTGTAGGAAGTTGAAGTGCTTGTAGTTAGAAGATGAAGTTTGATAAGTTTTCTGAATGAGATTATAAAACATTGTTGTCCAAAAATTAAGGGGGCGAGGTGAGGGGCACTAGGTTTCTCTGGTAGTTTGGGTCTGCTGTGGTCCACGTGTATCTCTTGGGTATGATGTGTGACTTAGTGCACAATCCCCCTTTGCACAGAGTGCTTTCCGCTATGCCAGTGCAGCATGCTTAATAAATTATAAATAAAAGTAATAATTTCTGAGATTCCTATTTCATTTTACAGTTATTTATTGGCTTTCCCATAAGAGACTGGCTTGCTGGAGCTGGGAGATAAGCTTATTAGAAACCATAGCACAATACTTTGAACACATGATTTATGTGTTTTCAGGCCACTGCTGGGTAATCAGCTTATTCTGGATTCCATCCAGCCAACTTTGCTTGTACTTTAATCAGACCAGCTGTGATCCACCTGGACCATGGGGTTCTAAAAACTTGACTCAGCACACTGGGCCAGATTCTCAGAGGTTTAAATTAACTTCCTACCACTGCCGACAATGGAGTATTGCTGATTTACACCAGCTAAGCAATCTGTCCGTAGTCCAGAAGTACGGTAGAGCTAGCACCATTAATAAAAGGTGGGCAGGTAATAATTTATTTTAATGAATGGTGTTGATGCATGGTGTAATTGTTTGAATTCATCAAAAACAATATTTAGAACTTAATGTGGAAATGATGTATATGGTATTGTTAATAAAATCACTACCAATTAATTTAGCCCCTAAATCAGCAAAGCACTTAAACATGGACAGGCTGGGGATGAAGGGATTGAGAGCAGCTCTGTCGAGAAGGACTTGGGGGTACTGGGGGGTGAAAAGCTGGCCATGAGCCGGCAACGTAGCTCGCAGCCCAGAAAGTCCCCAGTCCCTAAAGGGGCTCCAGGGAAGCTGGGGAGGGGCTCTGGATCATGGAGGGGAGGCATAGGATGAGGGGGAACAGTTTTAGACTGAGAGAGGGGAGATTTAGATTAGATATAAGGAAAAAAATTTTTACTGTGGGGGTGGTGAGACACTGGCCCAGGTTGCCCAGAGAGGTGGGAGATGCCCCGTCCCTGGAGCCCCATCCCCCAACACTCTGCCCAGGAGACTTCGCCATCTGCAGCAGGAGTTGTGCTGAGACCACCAGTGCAACATTAACCCAAGTGAAAAAGAGGTCTGTAAGCCCATTTTCTAAAACAGTGCCCTAGATCCTGACAGACTTTACAGCAATACTCTTACTTAAGGGTTGGAGTGAGCCCAGCAGCTGTCTTTCAGCCAGCTTTCTCCTCCCTCCCACCATGGTGCAGCATCAGCTCTGCTCCTCAGCACCCAGACAATCTGGCCACCAGCAGCCCGGTCCCGACCACCTCACTACCTGCAAGGCAGCTGGCCTTTCGGCTGGGCTCTGGGGGTTTGCCTTCTCTCCGTATCCAGCGTATTCGCACGGGTTGGCTGATCTTCTCTGATTTCACAGAGTTCCTCTGATGCCCCACGGGGTTTCTCATTGGGCTCATCTTCATTCAGCCTCCACACGCTTCCTTTGACTGAGATGATCTGAAGATAAGGATAAGAGATCAGTTTTTATGCAGATGACATGCAGATTTATGTGAAGTTTATTCCTAATTATTCTTTCCCTTCTTCTGTTTTATCAGTTTGTCTTGAGGGCATGGAGGCGTCGATGTCATTTTTTTTCCTGGTCTATATTTAATACTCCTAAAACTTGAATCTTAATTATTGCTTTCAGGCATTGGCTTAAATACGCTACTTCTTTCTCAAAAATCTGATGACAGCAATGACAGTTATCATGGCTGGCCAGGGCGCAGTTCATCCCTTTCCAGCACAGCACTTGTGACAGTCACAAATCGCATCAGTACCAATTCCACCATTGCAACTACACCAGCTGCAGACCTGAAAATTCAGGTTTATTTAGCCCTTGCTTTAGGTACTTTTTCAACGAGGAAATACGAAATTAATGAAAACATGGAAGTGTATTTTTCCATTCATTTTAAGAAAAAAGAATATTAGCCAGTACTTTAATAGCTCTCCAAATAGATTTTAGGCAACTGCATTTATTGGTATTTCAGCCCTTTCCAATAACAACTTGACATCAGAACAAAACACGACGACTGCAGCAAATTCCAAGAACAGCATCCAGTTTTGATCCTGCTGCACAACTCACTGGCAGGTGTTATGAGCTAATGCAACAAGTTACATGCCTCATTCAAAAAGAGTAGCTGAGCAATACCTCAAGGTTTCTGACACAGGTTATTCTTAAGGGTTTCTTTTTCTGGAATGGATTCAAAATTGATAAAAAATGGATTAATGTCTCTCCTCATGTGCGGCACCATGCTGCAACACATTACAGGGAAAGCATTTATTTTGCAGTTCCAGTTGCTGAAATAACCACTAGCCTGAAATTTAGTGTCTGCTCAATCATGGTCACAACTCAATACAGAACAGTCCTGAGTCACTCCCGTATTTTTTTTTTTTTTTAATGTCAATCCACAGACAAGATGTCCAACAGGTCGTTTTGGTACATCACTAGCCAGTAATGAGATGAGGTTTTTTTAGTGAGTAAATATTTCTCTAAGTTGCTGCTCACTGGCCCTCCCCAAAGTAGCAACATGTGGAACCTTTGAAAATATCCATAAAGTAACAAGATGCCATGAGTATTAAAAGCAGCTCATGATCTAGTTTCAAGAATATGACTCACTTTGCCAGGGAACTCTATTATTAAAGTGAGGGGGTTTTGCTTTAGAAAGAACAATGCAAGAATTATATAGCAGTCATTCAAATGCTTCCTTTCCTTTATAAAATCTGCAAGCCTTATATTCATCATCTTTTCATCTTTTCACTTTGCCGTCCAGTGACTGCAACACTTATAACCAAGAGGGGGTAAATAATATGTTATATCTAAGAAGGGTTTTGCCGCGAGTACATGAAAAAGGTATATATAAACTGAATGTCACAGTAAATAGTCATTCTTCTGCAACATTCAAGGCCGGCATTTAATTTCTCGAAGAGACATGCTACACTACTTCTGTACGACTGAATTAGTCAACTAGCAAATGAATGGGAGAAATAATATCATTAAATATTATTTCTTCCTCCTGACTAACGTGTTATTATAAGCCAGGGAAGATTGGACAGATGGATGGAGATTCACAAAGCTGCATTAGTCATTTGCCATTTTCAGTCTCTGTATATCCCCAGATCACTGAGAATAAATATGCAGGGAGAAAAACTCAGGTAGAGTAAATCAGCGTCTTTCCCTGGGCTTAATCGAGCTCTGATGATTTACTAGCACACGACATTCTGGGACACTGTTTCCTGTAAAAAAATATAGAACAGCTGAGAAATCAAATGCCATCAGCGTGAAACGTAATTGAATTTGATAGTATTACTAGGAATGGAAATGGCACAAAAAGTTTATTCAGACACACCTTACTGGTTTTCGCCCCCTGTTCACATCTTGAGAAAAGCCTGAAAGCAACCTGAAAACAGATTACGAATATCGGGGGATGGCTCAGACCTGTATCGCCTTTTGTAGATGAGTAAATAGGGATCGTGGGATTTTTCCCACAGGGTCATTTATTCAGCTGGAGGTCAGCCAGGATCAGCTCTGAACAACTTACTCCATTGAAATGACACTGGGTGACATTTTGATCCCTCTGCTCATCTCGAGAAGTAGTTTACTCATTCAAGAGCCTCATTAAAATCAGCATCACTAAGCACGAGGTCAGATCCTTTTCAGCAGGATGATGATAAGAACCTGAGTTATTGGATACCGGAGTTACCCATGGAGAAAAAAATGGGTGTAGCATTTTGCCAGCAGATAATGCAGGTTTTCTTGAAATAGAAATGTTTCATGGGAGCCAATTTTAGGGATTTTCTCTGGGGAAAGGGGATCAAAACAATTCAGATATTAAAATTTTCCATTCGTACTGACTTCTTTTATCTTACGTTTTGCTGGTATTTATTAATGGCTGCAGTTAATTTTGGCATACTATACTTTATATTCATGTTTTATCTGATGTTTTGTGTTGTACTGGGGAGAGCAATCCAGAAGTTGTATGGTTTTCACTTTCTTAATGTTGAATATTACATTAATATTTTTCCCCAACATTAGTTGCTTTAGATGCATTTGTTTGTTGGACTAGATTTGGACATTTCCACTTTTCCTTCTGATTTGTGAAAGAAGGCAATTTTTATCAGCTTTAAATTCTTGTGGGTCAGTTTTCTGATTGCTGCTATTCCTAACACAAATGGGTGAAAACCTCCTTGTAACGTACTTCTATTTTTGTTTGTTTACCCAGTGAGTTCACTTCAAGCACCTTTCCTATCATCCAGCCATGACTGACTCTACTGAAATGAATTTTATTGGAGACAATGAATTTGGAAAGCAAATTCTGAATTCATAAATATCAGTTTCCCTGGAAACCCCACTTTAAAATTTACATTTATCCAGTCAAAGAACAGAATCATACTGCCTGAAGTCTGTGTCCAACAACACAGACTTGCAGTTTGAATATCAAAAACTCAAAGTGTTTGCACGTATCATGCTGACCAAGATCTAATCTATGGAATTTCTGGTGAATAAGGCAGGGTGCCATACAAATCATGTATTTTCTGGTTTTAACATGATTCCCATTGTCACCGTAGTATTCTTACGCATTTGAACCTGAACTTCACATTTCCTATTTCTCCATTGTTTCACTAATCTTTATCTAATCTCCTGTTCATAAATGGGAAATGATCATAAGGCAGTATCATATCACCACCATCATAACTTCATTTTGTTAAAGTACTTCTGTGGGAAGTTTATAATTTATTAAAAACCTTTATCTATTCTTTAATCATCTCTTCATTGTAATTGATCCTCTAGAGCTCACGGAAATTCTTCCAAGAGCCTGTTTGAATAAGATTGCTTCAGAACAATGAAAGGCATAAAGGAGCCTATTAAAATTCCCTCTGGCCTTTCTTTCCATTATAGAAAGCTTCCGGGTGGGCTTGTCCATTAGGAGAATAATGTTGGGTCGTGCAGCTTGGAGCAGGGAGTTGTGAGAGGCGAAGGCTGGGAACGTCACTGCAACACGGTCAGGCATGCAAGGGAGCAAGACAAGTTGCACAGATAACCCCTCCAACCAGCAAGGGAACAAAGAGGCATGAAGAGATGAGGTCTGGAAGCTCACACTGAGCAGGGATTGAGCCCAGAAAGAGTTCTGGGAGCTGCAAAGGCTGAGATCACAGAACCCCAGACTGGCGGCTGTTGGAAGGGACCTCTGGAGATCACCTTGTCCAACCCCCCACCAAAGCAGGGTCACCCAGAGCAGGTGGGACAGGAACGCATCCAGGGGAGTTTGGAATGTCTCCAGAGGAGACTCCACAGCCTCTCTGGGCAGCCTCTTCCAGGGCTCTGCCACCCTCAAAGGAAAGAAGTTTTTCCTCATGTTGAGATGGAATTTCCCGTGTTCCAGTCTGTGCCCGTTGCCCCTTGTCCTGTTGCCAGGCACCACTGAGAAGGGTCTGGCCCCATCCTCTTGCCACCAGCCCTGTAGATATTGATAAGCATTGATGAGATCCCCTCTCATCTTCTCTTCTCCAGGCTGAACAGCCCCAGGGCTCTCAGCCTTTTCTCAGCAGAGAGATGCTCCAGTCCCTGATCACCTTTGTAGCCTCCACTGGACTCTCTCCAGTAGTTCCTTGACCTGTGGGGCCCAGCACTGGCCCCAGCACTGCAGATGTGGCCTCCCCAGGGCAGAGCAGAGGGGGAGGATGACCTCCCTCCACCTGCTGGCCACGGTCCTTATAATGAAATGGAGATCTTCTCTGCTAAATATACCACCTGCTTGGGAACCCTGAGCCAAAGTTCATAGGGAGCGTGGGTGTGCATGGGATATTGCACCTCGCACCGGCTGTAGCACTTGCGATGTCTGCTCACTGTAGGATCAAAAAGCAAAAGTGTGTTGGTGAACTGCAAGTAGAGAAACCGCGTTGAAAGGCTGTGATCCTGCCAGGCTTTGAGAGTGCTGGATCATTAGCTGTCAGTGCACCAGAGATTCAAAGACGGATTTCATGGAAAAGAAGCACCCAGACTTCAGATCATTACCCAGACCTTCTCAGGCAACTTGAAAGTGAAAAACTCATCTGAATAGCTCAAGTAAATTACCTTTCCTCTAAGACCCTCACTTATTCCAGCTCAGGCGAGCTGTGTGAAAAACAGCGTCTATTTATCTTGCTGTTACCATTCTCAAAATTAGGTCTTCAAATATTAAAACAAAACTTGTAAAAATTATCACAATGTTGATTTATCTTCAGGTTGGGGTTTTTTTTCTGAAAAAAACATACCACCAGTTCTTATTTGACTCTCAGTTCAGAAACTTAATTTATCTCTCACATCCAAGCTTCTCTCCTGGAAAAGTTTTTCTTGAAACTTGTTTTTTAAATCAAAGCCGAGTTTCAGTTTCTGTCTCTTGGTTTAAGCAGCAGCAACTTCCAGGGAAACAGATTTCAAGAGCCGCATGGAACAATTGAGTCAGATTTGGCAATATTTTAATCTCTTTCCCAATATATGTGACAGTTCTTGCATTTCTTGGTGTTTTTATACGTCTCGCCCCTGTCTTTGGAAGAATCTGAAAATGCCTGAAAAGAGAGATGTGTATTTAATTGGCTTTTGCACTCATTTGAATAGAAAAAAAAGGAAAGCTCGGTGCAGATTCAGTTCTAATAAAGTGCTATACTGGGAAGGGTGGTTTTCCAACTTTATTCAAATCCTCTCCTCTATCCTCAGCGAACGCATTAATAGCGCCGCAATACAGCGAATTCTCTTGACCTTGAAACGATAGAACCCTGAGTAGGGCCGGAAGAACGCAGGCAACAGAAACCTCAACTTCTATTTAGAGAAGCGCTTCAGTGAGCAGGCTTGGACGGAGAACAACAATATTGTTTGACCCCTGGGCAAAACTCAGCCGGCCTGGCAAAAATGTTGAGTCGGAATGAGCAGCCCCTGTACAGAAATGGGCTCTGATGGCTTGTGTAACCGGTGCGTAACCGGAGGCTGCCTACGTGACTTCTAGACTGTGCTTCGTCAGGTATTTTTAAAAAGGCTCCACTAAATTAGCAGGAAAATTAGACAGGGAGTGCAGCGTGTGGATGCCTTAGATTTGAAAAGCTGCAATGCTCCTCTTTTTCCAGACCACAAATTTTCATTTTTCTGAGGTGAGCGCTAATAGGAGGTGACATGAGCTCCCATAATAAGATGCTTTGTGTCATGACTTAGTTAATAATGCCCAACTAATTGGCAAGTATATGTTATGTGAAACAACAACTAGGAACCCTGCTTAGCACCAAAACCTTTGTAAATGATGCTTCTCTGTATAATTCATACAGGCCATCATGATCTTTTGCCTAATCTGTGGGGATGGAGACAGATGCTCAGACACATGCACAAACTAATTGCCAACAAACCATGTGTTGTGCAAGGCTTAGATCTTGGCTACTGAAACCTTCCAAGATGGCTTTCTGCTGCCACCGTTCTACAAAGGCATCCCATCTTGGAACCAGCATGGTTCCACAGTAGCTTTTTTTCTACATAGTAGTACTGGGAAAATATTTCCTCTTGCACAAGGTGTCCCACCATGGAAAGCTTTTTCCTCTGTCCTGTGCCAAAGCTGCTCTGCCTGTGCTGGGAAATGCCAGGTGGCCAGGCCAGCCTTGGGGAGGAAAACAAGGCGACTTTGGAAGAGTAGGTCCCTACTTACCTCCCAAATAGCTCCTAAACTGGTTTGTGCAGCCACTGTCAGATCTTTCCCAATCTTTTGGAGCTGCTGAGATGGCAAAGTTGGAAGATGGAGCTTCAGCCGCTCTGCCAGAGATGAAGGACCTGGAAATGTGGCGTCACTGTCACTCGCCCATCTCATTTTGTATCTGACATGTGAAACAAAGTGATATCAGGTCAGGTGATGGGCACACTGGCATTGGCACTGATGTGACAGGGCAGGATGATAGCTCTGGGCTGAAGCCAGGAAATAAACCTTCTCTAGTATGGCTCCAGCTTTCATGGCTAGTCCAAGACTGCAGCACAGCAGTGCGGTGGCTCTCCTGCTCTGCAGCATGAACTGCTAGGGCTCTCGTGATGATCTGCAGGACACCTGTGACCTGACAGGACACAACCCGGTGCTGCAGGCAGTGGGACTGACACAAGGCACTGAAGGACAACGCAGGAGGTAAAGGCCAACCTCCCTGGAGCAAGTGGAGGGCAGCCTTTTACCTGAGCCTCAAGAAATGCCAGACTGAAAATACCCAAATTTGGTGGCCCAAGACCAGGCCCAGGAGCTATAGGGTCAAGCTGTCTCCTTCTTCACAAAATTGAGACCTTCAATTGCCTACAGGTTGAGCTGCCAGCAACCGCAAGGATCTCTTTTAAAATCCCAGGGTACCCAAAGACAGTTAGGAATGTTGTGCTGGCTTTGACAAGTTGCAGCTGTAAACTCTCTGATAGCTGATGCACTACTGCTGGTTTGAAAAAAAATATAAATCAGCTGCTCAATTTCTCATCAAAATTTTAAATCGAACCTCAGGCTGAGGACCTGGGAGAACTGGCAGAAGGAGGGAGAGCTGCATTATCTGGACACGGTGGGGCGTTAGTGAAAGAGCACTTCTGGAAAGCAAAGAACATTAGGCTGTATTTTTTCTTTGTGTGAAAGCTCCTAACAGCAGCTTTGATGCTAAAATGAGAGGGAAAACTATTGCCAGATTTGGTGTTATTTATTGCAGGTGTTACTAAGGCACTTTCAGACTCGCTGAACACCTTGAGCAGATTGCCTCTTCTGCGGCTTGTTCTCTGTTATTGTTATGATCTGGATGTAATTCTGCAGTTGTCTTTTATTTACATAGATATATTGCAGTAAACGAAGGCCTTGTGCGCTTTCATAACCCACACACCATGACCTTTGTGGACAAGTATCAGCTAGGCGGAAAGCAGAGCTCCGGCTGTTTCGGAGGCAGGCAGCTACGTCAAGAATATAGAAATAGGGGAGCAATTTCTCTGTGTTCAGGAGAGGCTGAAAAATGCGGGGCAACATCCTTGCTTTCCAAAACCTGCTTCCTGCACAGGGCTCACCCCACGCCAAGCAGAAGATACCACTCGGGGGCCTCCATCCGACAGACCCAGAGCTCCGTGGAGGACCTGAGTCTGCAGGCAAATACTCGAGTCAGGACCCTGTGAACTGCAAAGGAGGGTTGGGTTTCATCCCTAAATACTCCAAGGAGCATAAGGGCTCACAACGGGCTTGGAGCCTTTGCTCCTACCAGTTCTGCTCACCTTCTTCTTTCTTCCTCCACAGTCTGAGTTCGCATTCGGTGGCACTTACGCGTTCAAACATAGGGGAGGCAACCTCAGAGAGCAAATCCTGGACACTTAAAAATATCTCCCTTTGCTGTGGTCTGTAAAAAATCCCTTTGGGAAAGAGATTATGAAAGAATACATACTTGTGCAGCAATTTTAATCAGGCAAAACTGAGGCAAAGGACTGATTACAAAGTTATTTAGATGATACACTTCTGACTACAGCTTTGTAATCAAACGGCAGCTACCATTCAGCCATATAATAACCACATGACTGTACATCTGCCTTGCTGTGCATATTTATAAAGAATGCATGGTTAATGCTTATTTACCTTTATTAGCTACATCCTCCATAATTAGCTGAGCTACTGTGAGTAGTTTCCAGTGCCTGGGCCGGCCGCAACTCTATTTGCATTAAAGTTGTCTAATCTTTCAATGTCCTCTTGGAAGCAGATGAAGATTTGTCAAAGGAAAAAGTACACGTAGCGTAATTTCAGAATAAATGGACGGATCGGGGAAGTTCACTTTCCTCAAGCACCAGTTTATTGGAGTCAAAAAGGTGTCTGCAGTGGGAAGTAAGGGTTTCCATGTGCCGTGCTCGGATCCAACAGTCACAGAAAGAGGCCAACTTGCTGGTAGATGTTACAAGTAGACAAAGCAGCTAAAAAGTGACAGCAGGTGGAAATCAGCATGCAGGGTCCAGATTTGCCAGGTTACACAAGTAGTCTAGAAGGGTGAGGGATTAATGCCGATTTCCTCAGAAGCTCCAAGAAAATCAGTGGGGGTCTTTTTCGGTCCTGTTGCTGAACTTACCATTGGGGGGAAAAAATAATTTTGAGTTGATCTGACACAATTGTAGGCTCCCTCCACTGACACTGTTTTGATGACACTACGCTTGGGTTCACTTGAGATGCTGGTTAACAGACATTAAATATTCACTAAAAAGAAATAGGTTACGGGTTTTCTGTGGCACAGGACAGAACAAAACACTATACACCAGAAGGAGCTCTGAAGGTGACCAGACAAGAACCCCTCGCTAGAAAGATGCATCTCTGGCCTTGCTAAAGTCAGCAAGACTTCCCACCTAACGCACAGGCAGGACTAAGACCTATTGGTTCAAAGTATCTAATATGGCTTCCTTCGTCTGGCTATTTACAGACTGAACCTCTATAAAGGCCTATGTACTAAGCAGAGGCCATCTCCATGGAGTCGCTCAAGTCTTACATAAATTTGTATGCAGAGATGAAATTTCACCGAAGACAACAACATCTGTTCCTTTAGATCACGTCTTTATTGACATTCAAGCATAAGGCACAACTTGTTTTCAAGTTATTTGGCTTGGAAAGCATGTGCTCTGCTGCTGCTGCTGAAATTGCCACAAATTAATAGCCCAGCAGCTAGATTTTGGGATGTGCCAGCATGGGGTGAGGCTCTTCTATCAACTGTTAACACTTCACTGCTCCATGTGCAAAAGTTCCAGCTGTCACACTTCTCTACACAAGCAGCACAGGAGAGGCAAACTCTCTGTGGGAGAGCTGGGAGGGGATTGTGCCATGGGGAAGGTCACCTCATCAGAAGAGCTTGGGGAACATCTTCAAACCTGGTGTGCTGGAAGGACACATGTGTGCGCTGGCAGTCCAGAAACCCCCCTCAGCCTGGGCTGCATCCCCAGCAGCGTGAGCAGCAGGGCGAGGGGGGGGATTCTGCCCCTCTGCTCCGCTCTGGGGAGACCCCCCTGCAGTGCTGCCTCCAGCGCTGGGGCACCAACAGCAGAAGGACACGGAGCTGTTGGAGCGGGGCCAGAGGAGGCCCCGGAGATGCTGGGAGGGCTGGAGCCCCTCTGCTGGGAGGACAGGCTGGGAGAGTTGGGGGGGTTCAGCCTGGAGAAGAGAAGGCTCCGGGGAGACCTTCCAGCCCCTTCCAGTCCCTAAAGGGGCTCCAGGAAAGCTGGGGAGGGACTCTGGAGCAGGGAGGGGAGCTATAGGATGAGGGGGAACGGTTTTAAGCTGAAAGAGGGGAGATTTAGATGAGATCTGAGGCAGAAATTCTTGGCTGTGAGGGTGGTGAGCCCCTGGCCCAGGTTGCCCAGAGAAGCTGTGGCTGCCCCATCCCTGGAGGGGTTCAAGGCCAGGCTGGACGGGGCTTGGAGCAACCTGGGCTGGTGGGAGGTGTCCCTGCCCAGGGCAGGGGGTGCCACTGGGTGGTCTTTAAGGTGCCTTCCAACTCTAACCATTCTGTGATTCTATGATTCTATGCCATCCTGACTCTCCACAGCAGTGACAGCCACACCTGCCCTGTGCTTCAGCGTCCAGCCTGGGAGGCGGCTGCAGGCCATGCAAGACATTTACATCCCACCCCCATGAAGTGGGGATGGAAAAGTGTGCTTCCCCATCTTGCCCTGGAAATTATCAACGCCATATTTTTCTTCTCTTTAAAAGCTGCAGTGCATCGTATCTTCCAGCAAGTCCAAAGAGAAAACAGGATTCTGTTTTTTCCTGTTCAAACCAAGGAATCCCAACGGGTTTCATTTTGACACCTCTATTGTTTTTCTTTTATGTGTCTGGTATCATTAGCAATCTGATGTCAAGCTCCCACTGATGATAACATTCTTTGCCCTCAGTATGGATTTAATCTATGAAAATTATATGGGGAGATTGTATTTCCATATGGAAGTTGTTTTAATTAGTACTCACTTTCTTCTTCATGCCTCAGAGGCTGATATCATATTGTTTAGGAAGAGAAATTGAAAAGATATATTGAAATTCTTATTACAGTGTTATATTGAGATAAGGAGCGACTGTAGAAAAGAACCAGGTGTACAGATAAGCAAACCCAGACCTCTCCCCAAAGCTCAGGTACTTGCACTGATATGAAATGACCTCAGTGTGGAAGTGATTTCTGGCACCACTGAGTATCCCACGTCTCTTCTGGTTTTCTCTGTCTGGTGGTAGGAACCATAAGTGTATCTGAGATACCTTGCTGGGCTGGGAAAAGGTCTGAGTCTCCATATGCTTTTAGTCTCCATATGTTTTAACCTCTCACCCTACAGACCTGATTTTGGCTGCGGTGATGAGCACCTGCCACCTCCCCAGGGGACCAGCACCACGGCTCGTCCAGTCCAGCCAAAGCCAAGCAGGAATCGTTCTTTCCAATAGGATTTTGACAGGGCTTAGTGGACGTGACATCTTGACCTTCCCTTATAAATGGGTGTCTCTGCTCAACACTGAAAACATTAGTGGGTTAAAGAGAAAAAAAATTGTCCGTGTCACTGATGGTTGGATGGTTTGATTATCTTAATTCTGCCTCCTAGAGATGGGAGCCTGTGCTACATTTATACAATCCACTTTTTGTAGAAGAGAAAAGCATCTTAGAGAGAAATGTCCTTCTGCAAAAGGCTGGTCTTGTTTCTCCTGTTAAGTAAAATCATTCAGCTGATGATGTTCATTAGGCATTGCCTTCAAGAGCTTAACAAATGCTACGGTCACTACAAAAGACTACATTAAGTGCATGCTGGTTTAGTGAGCATTCGTGGATCTTATTTACAAAAAAAGAAAACTGATAATGGTATAACATCAACAATCAAAATTAAGGAGCGAAAAGAGATAAAGCTGCATATGCAGATTCAGCCTCCAAGTGGAGCTGTTTCTGATGCTATCTTTAATTTCATGATCATACGCCATTTTTATCCTCAGGTCCTCTGCCTAATTCTTTGCACACAGAATAGAGGTCATTCCCTTAATAAGAGAAAATCAATATTTTGCTTTTTAGCATTGTTCGGTATGCCATCTAAGTCCTTATTTATTGTGTGCTCTTCAAACTCTGCTCCAAAACCAGCTGCATTACCTACCCATTTAATTTTCTGGGTGAAGGAGGGGTGGTTTTACAGACTGGGAGCAGCTGCATAGAGCGCTCAGGGTTGAAAGCCTCCACTAATTGTGGGCATCAGTTTTGAAACACCAATTACAGTCCTTTTAGCCCACTTAGCATTATGAACATGTTCTGGATCTGGGACTCCGTACACAGCTGTGAATGCTCAGCGCTTGTGCAAGCCTCCCACCAGGGTCACAGGGCAAGCACCCAGAAATCAGGGAGCACGAGGCTGGAGACCACTCACAGAAAATCTGATTTATGAGCCAAATCCCACAAAGCACACAGACATGTGCCTCATGCAGCGGAACACAAAACCTATCATCTTCTGCTGTGCATGATGAAAACCAGGCACCAGAGAAAGGCAACCCCAAAATCCCTGCACGCGAGGCAGAAAGCTGCCTAGAGCCTAGAGTCCCAGGGAAGGACTGAGCAGAGGGCTACACGTGAATCTCTGCAACTTGCTCAATGCCCAAGAAAGAGTGGCTGAGGAGGCTTCTCCGTCTCCTCATAATCATGAGCCAAGAACCCCAGACTCTGTCCTGAGGATGTTCTTGAAGGATGTGAACAGGTTTTCCATTAATTCTCAGACAGAAGAAGAGAAGGAAGAGGACTGTGATGTAAACAGCTGTGGATAACAGCTTCCCATCCTAGTGAGGCCTCTTCCCTACCACAAGTTCTCCATTCAGTTCCATTTCCTTCCCTGTATTCCTGCCAGGACAAAGTGTATGGGTACTGTTCCACGGATTCAACGCAGGAGCATCCCAGCTACGCGTGTTGCTAAAGAGCTGTGGCTCATAAAGGAGGAACTGGGGTGGAGCTACAGGTATGAAAGCTGTGTGGGACCTGCTCCACCTGCATTCCCACTGCCACCAGCTGCAAGCCTGATAACAGAATTTATGGTCAGCCAGATGTCATTACTGACAGATGCCAGCCAAAACTGTTCGTTTTCATGCAGAGATGCTCTGTAAAAGCTGGGAGCCAGAACACGTCCTGCAGTCAAGATGTGAAACATCTGCTCATGTGAAGCTCCGGTTTTGATAATGACCTCAGAACAGAATTGGTGGTGACCACTCCATTCATGAAGTTTGCTCTTTCAGCACAAGGCTGCAAATGCACCAATTTGCCTGGTTTATGTCTTACTACAAGGACTGGCAGAGTACCTTCCTTGCTTAAAACAAAAATCATGACAGTCTTAAGAAAAAGAAACAGTCAAAAACAACCAATGAATGCTGTAAGAGCAGCAAACCGAAGGATGACTGCCATAACTCTGCACTGTTGGCTACATCTGTCCCAGTAAATAAAACAGCACCTAAGCACAAAGTCAAGTTGTGGACCACAATCATCTCTGGTCCTTAATTGGAGGTCTGTTTCCTTTGGTCTGCTCCAAATGCTGCTCTAACACAGCTTGGCCAACAACACGGGGTAGGGACAGTGCCCAGTAGGCAAGATGAAGCAGGTATAGAATCATAGAATCGTCTTGGTTGGAAGGGACCTTTCAGATCATCGAGTCCAACCATCAACCCAGCACTGCCAAACCCACCACTAACCCATGTCCCTCAGCACCACGTCTGCCTGGCTTTTAAATACCTCCAGGGATGGTGACTCAACCATTTCCCTGTGCAGCCTGTTCCAATGCTTAATAACCCTTTCACTGTAAAATTTTTTCCTAATATCCAGTCTAAACCTTTTATTTACTCACACAGCTGTATTGATCCAGTCCACAGAAGCACGTGTGTCAGTGCACTGACTGTATACCAACAACTTAACAGCAGTAAGAGCGGAGGACTTTTTCAGCAACCAAAGAGGCACAGAGTGACCAGAGTCTGTAGTTCTGACATTCAGAGTGAAAAAACATGTTATCATCCCTGTGAATGGCATCCTGAAAAGCCAGCCCCTTCTTGCAGGTATCCAGGGCTGAAGAGTTTAGGTTTGAAATGGATAGGGGAAAAATGGTTTGTTTTTACATTTCCGGAAGGTAATTACTTCTGTAGCTGCAGTACTTTGCCATTTATCTCCTTTATTCTTACAGCCTTTCATAGCTCAGGGACAAGGGCAAGTGTCTGTGTGACATGGGTGATCATAAATCAGCCCCGCTGTTCCATCCATCACAGCGGTGAATGGCAGCAGCCTGTGTCCCGCCTCCGCACGGGCCACCGTGGCGTGCAAACCTCCCTTCGCCAAAACAAAACACAGCCACTCAGCAGCCTCGCTGAGTTTATCAGCGTGTCCTTGCTCTTTCACCCTTCTTCTTGCATTAGTGGATGGATGTCAGTTCCAGTCGCTTCCCTGGGGACTCCGGAGGTACAACGTGTAAAGCTGTGTCAAAGACATGATGTAGATTGAAGCAGTCCTGTAACAAGAAGTCTCTTCTCAAGGGGGAAACTCTTTCAGAAAGTCTGGTTTTCGTGTATGAGAGCAAGTTGTTTGCAACAGCAGTCACCAGCAAAATTGGAGGTGATGAACTGGCTTGAAAACCTTTAATAATCGAAGGAGGTTTTTTTCAGTTATTACCTCCAGTAGATCACAAGACATTGCTTAGACATTGCTCTACACCTCATGCTCAACGTCCACAGCTGATCTGCCACTTTTTTTTTAATCTCTTCCCAAGGGCTTGATTCAAGGCCCAAGGAGTAGAGTGGAAGGTGTCCCACAGATTTTTACGGGTTTAATTCCAGACCTGTCTTACAATCGTCGTCTCATGGCAGAAATCTGAAGATCTGAAGAACGTGAATTTCTTAGTTTTGAGAGGACCTACAGCTGATGCCTACATTTCCTCCCATGGCCATGGAATTTGGAAGTACAGAAAGAGTCATCAGCTTTTGAGCAAAAAAACAACGAAATCTCCTGGTAACAGTAGAGAAGGTTGGAATCTTGTCTGGTACCTTACCTATTCCTCATGCAATGGAACGAATCTTTCATAGAATCATAGAATTGTTAGGGTTGGAAGGGACCTTAAAGGCCATCTCGTTCCACCCCCCTGCCCTGGGCAGGGACACCTCCCACTAGATCAGGTTGCTCAGAGCCCCATCCAGCCTGGCCTTAAAAACTTGCAGGGATGGGGCTTCCACCACCTCTCTGGGCAACCTGTGCCAGTGTCTCACCACCCTCATGGTGAAGAACTTCCTAACGTCCAGTCTGAATCGACCCATCTCTGGTTTTAATCCATTCCCTCTAGTCCTACCGTTACCCGACATCCTAAAAAGTCCCTCACCAGCTTTCTTGTAGGCCCCCTTAAGATACTAGTAGGCCACTATAAGGTCTCCTCAGAGCCGCCTTTTCTCCAGACTGAACAACCCAACTCTCTCAGTCTGTCCTCATAGGAGAGGTGCTCCAGCCCTCTGATCATCCTCGTGGCCTTTCTTAGCTTTTATTCTATAATATTTAAACTTCTAATCAAAGCTGCATACTGACCCTCCCTCTGTACAGCAGAGTGGCACGGAGTTTCAGGGGCTGATTCATCGAAAGCTGAGACAAGAGGAACAAACCACTCTGGAGATGCTCCAGACAAAAGTTATTTCCAAAAGAATCCCCAGTGCATCCCACCAAACTCATCAGGTCACTGCCATTTTACACCAGTTGACTTGTACAGTCCAGCCCCAATGAAATCCAGCCACTGCTGAAGTTATTGCCCATGACCTTGCAGATTGTTTAGCGATTATTGGAGAATAGCTCTTATGAAAAATCCCGGTTTGGAACAACAGCAAATCCCCTATCTTACCCTTTCCTGACACTTCACTGCATCAAACTCTCATACATTTTCTGTCCAGTGCAGAAATATCATATCATAAACTCATTAAATGTGATCTGAGGTCCATAACAAGCCAACAGAGTAAACAGGAACCTATGGCCTGATGATGATAACGGCTGAGCATTTTGCCAAAGCGACTGAGCACTCAGCACCAGGGAGAATCAGGCCATAGAGAATCCTGGACTTCTCATCCTAAGTTAATAAAAGTGACAGCACAGGTTTCAGATGGCTGATTTGTCTCAGGAGACTTATCTCCCACACAACACAGATTGCTCTCCTATATTATACATCCCAGTGTGTTATTAGCCTGCTTTATTGTGAAAAACATATTGCCATTACTTCCTATGTAGTGCCTTCTGCAGTTTTTTGAGGGAAAGAAAAAAAAACCAAAAGAGCATGCTAGGAAGCCATTTTCTGAGCTGATTATGTTGTGTTTCCCCATTATTCCCACCCAATCTCATAGCACTCAAGTACCTACAAAGGTTCAAATGACTTCTGGTTTTCTCTGTACACTTGGGACGGCTAAATATAGATCTTGTAGCATTATCATCGGAGCAAAAGCGTCTGGGTTGTTTTAAGTGGTGTCTGCAAACTTCATACCACTGCAAATTTTGCTGGTGGCAGCCAAACCCGTGTTTGTTTAACGCAGGCAAGACAAAGAACTTTTGTAAGTGTCAAGCAAAGGCTTTAATGAGGAAATAGCAAAAACAGCAACTGCAACATTAGCTTGTACAGGCTGAATACTCTAGGGCTGAAGCAAGAATAAATGCCCATCAATTTTATCCAGTGGAATGGCCTCAGGGATGCTGGCACAAAAGACACTGGTAATGAAGACACTCCTATTTGGATATACCCCAAAATATTCATTTGTTCCCCTAATTAAACTTGCATATAGGATTTTTGGTTTGGTTGGTTTCTAAGATTATGCTGTGTTGTGCGTTACTGCTGAGTCTGAAATATTTATAGCTACATGGACCAAATTCCTTAGATGCTCTGCAGTCTGTATCCTTTACAGCAGGAACTGCTGCCATTACGGTGTTGCGTATCTTGTTTATCTGCATGGAGGAGCACAAGAGTGAGACGAGTCCGGGCCCATTGCCCGCAGCTGATCAAAGTTGAGAACAAGCAACAAGGTGTTTTGTTTTTTTTTCCCCTCTGACTAGAGTGTTAACAAAACTGAAGTTGATGGCCTGATTTAATAACCCTCCAGCCATGACAACCTGCAGCTTATTTTCACCTTCAGAGATGCTTTTTGCCAGGGAATGGACAGGAGGGAGGTTGTCACACTTGGTCCTGATGCTGTCATGTTGCCGTGCCCATTGCATGTCAGAAAGTCTATTTAATTCCCCTCTTCGCTTTTGCCAGACTTCTCTCTGATTTTATACAGGGAAGGAAATGAGGTTCTACTGCCTGTGCTACGGTCCGTTTAACTCTTCCCAGAAGTAGGAAAAATAAACACTTTGAGAAATTTTGAGAGCATTACAACCCACCAAATGTGCACAGCCCGACAGGGAATATGTTGTGTGCTGCACCAAGCTAAGATTAGGATATTTTTACTCACTGGCATGTCCTTTTATGTATAATATTTACCCACAATGCCATTATATGGACAGCCAGAAAGTGTAACTTGTCATTAAACGTGACCGCAAAACCCTTTAATGGATGGAATCACAGGGGACTTGTGATGATTTCCAGTTTGCTAGAGTTTTGCTCAGTCTAAGGTGATGTCTCCAGCAGTTACATGCATTCATCCTTTTCTTCTGGGAGGCTATTCCACAGCTTAATGCATCCCACCCCAGAAGCTCCTCGTGACTGCTCAGTCTACATCCCTGCTTTGTATCCCATCAGTTTTCTCTTTGGCATTATAGCCAATTTTTTCTTTTTCATTTTTTTTTAATATTCCTTTGTATTTAGTGAAGAAATGACAGAGAAACACAGGGTTGCACAGCAATTATCTTGCTGCTAAGTAGGACCTTCTGCAACCTTCTTCTGAGCATCCCATTTGTATTAACACCCATGTCAGCCATCTGACTCAGAAAAATTGTGCTGCCTGTCCCTGCTAAGCCGACGGACGCAGTAAACTTTCTGGAATCACTTCCCCATGTCTCCTCTTTCTCGTTTACAGGAGCCCACCACTGGGGAGTAGGGAGCGTTTGCCACTCTGATTCAGCTGTGTCAATAGGGAATTTTGGACTTCCGTAATTTTTTAAGCTGTTTACCGGGGAGGGTTGCCTATTTGTTTTTATAGCTACTCAAACCCATGCAGCAAAGTAGCGGGGAGACAGAGCTGCTCAAAAGACCAGTTCACATTAATATAGCTCATGACCATTTCCAGCAGTACAGCTGTGCTCATATGAAGCGGTTTATGTCCTCCAACATGAAATGTTCCTAAATCAATTGTTGATATAATGTCCCAAAAATATGTATCAAAATCCTCAGCGCGGGGCAGATGTAGGCAAATACGTTTGAATGTGATGCACTGAAGCCTTGAGCAAAAAAGTGAGATGCTTTTGGAGAGCTACTCCTGTTAGTATTTATTGGGGACCCAACACGATATATCAAGAAAGGACTCCAAGGAGCCTCTTATGGCTGTAAAACGGCCTTGAAGAGGGAATTTTTTGCATGTAAAACAGAAAAGCTACATGCCACTTATGCTGGAAATAGTTCAGTGTTCAATTTGGGCGGTGATAGAAACAGCAGAAGGGAAGCAAGACGGCTCGGGAAAGAACCTGATCTGCAAATAAAAGCCCAGAAAACGTTGTAGTTACTTCACAAAATAAATCCTGACTAACTGACAGCTCCAGCTTTTTTTCCTCTTTCTCTCTTCCTATTTTTTTTGTATTTATTTTATTTTGTCTGCTTCAACCAAAACTGTTTTCTTATGAAAATCCTAGTGAGAACAACAAAACTTCACTCGTGTCATGTTGCTGAAGAAACACACAAGCTGTCATCATCTGTCGCTGGCATCTTTCCTCCTCATCTGACGGAGCCATCACTGCCCCTTCTGCTGCTCACACTGTCTTTTGATCTTTCCACCTTGCCGTTTCCTCTGGTGATGCCACTATCTGATATATTCGAACACTCCAAGTGAACAGTATCCAGCTGGGAATAAATAAAAAGACAATGTGTCTTGATTTGTATCACCAGGGTTCATCGAAATGCAAGAAGAAAATCCTGGGTTCAAGCTCCAAAATGGTCGAAGGAAATAAAGTCAAGGAAAAGGAAGTCACTGATGAAAGGAAAGAGGCCCCTGTCCCTGATTATAAACACAGCGTGAGCCGAGTCACAGGTAGGCTGCAGAAGCAGACACAGAGAATTACAGTGTTTGAGCTGAGAAGAGATCACGGAATCATTTGTGTGGCTGTCCCATATAACAGACACCATTGAATTTCACCTTCTTTTAACCCTAATAATTTGCGCTTAGAACGACTGTAACTTCATTCCAAAGCGATCTAGTCCCTGAGTAACCCTGAGGCGGTGTGAGATGGGGCACGACCAGCACATTAAGTCATCCTTTGATCTCCTTTTGCTTTTCATATCGGAGCGGTAACAACAGCACAGTGACGGGAAGGAAACCTGTATGCCTTCCTTTGACTGCAGGTGCCTAAGAGGGGCATGATGGCACCATAAAGCACACCGCAATTATGAAGATGGTTCTTCTTAATACATCACAGTCTTCTACTCCTTTCATTAAGTCAACAAGGGAATAAAGTTGCGTATAAAGGTTCATAAAAACCCACTGCTTAAAACCTTCTTTTAACAGAAGTGTCACAGCTTAATGTTCTTCGAAGCACAACGTATCAATCATTACAAGGATAAACACAAAATAAGCAGTCAAAACTCATATCAACTCTTTTCCTCCCTCTTATCTGCAGTGAGGTGTTGCTACTTGTGAGATTACAGCAGCTCCCTACTCTGGGGAAGGAGAAAACTCATCGCAAAAGGGGTGAACCTGATGGGTCACCAGCATAATTGTACGCAGTGTTCTTGGACTAATGTGACTTTGTCATACAAATACTTGGGAATCGAGCAATGGGATGTATCACTGATGCTCTCACCATTGTTTTTAATAACTGGTTTTGGCTACAAAGAAAGAATCTGTGCTGAGCTCCCTGCCCTGCTCCACGCCGGGAATAGAAAGTCATGAGATATCCTTGATGAGCCTCCCCCTGGAGGTCATGCTGGGAAAGGAGTCAACCCAAACTCTGAGATAAAAGGGGAAAACTCAAATGGCAAAGGTCCAGCTGTCGCCCTGCAAAAACAGATTAGGGCATCCCCCAGAACCAGCTTCACTGAGCACCATGACTTGGAGAGCTGCCCAGCTGGACTGAGCTCCTCACTGCCCAACTTGGCCAACAGGATTTCAAAGACCATGCCAGTGCTACCAGTGTCTCTTTTCTACGTTACATAGGAAACAAAAGGCTTTTGGCATAAATCCGGGTGCAGCATTTCATGTTCATGAGTACACCTCACTTTCAGGTTCTTTTGTCTATTTTTTCTCTTCTCCAATGGAAGAACTATATGGGATGTTACAGTTTGGTTTGCTTTTAAGAGGAGATAAGGGAACCTTAAAATAGGAAACCAAAATCGTACAGCTCCTCAGATCCCCACAAGGCCAACAGTAAAGTCAGAATGAAGCATAATTTCATTTCCAAATTATAACTGTAGCAGACATTTTCGTTTTCGACATTTCTCGTGATTACTTATGTCTTCCCATGGAAGAACATTAATTGCAATGGAATCAAACCTTTCCTGCAAAATTTCTAAAGTGAAGAAAATGAACACGGTTTGGCTTTGATTCAGCTGCCATCTTGCTCGGATTTTCTGCTTTCTTATGCCACTTTTCTGTTAATATCACTTCCGTGATTTCAGTGATTTTTGTATTTTTTTTTAAATGTCAGGACATGGATTTTTGAAGGTCACTAAATATAAGGGGAGAATGGATGAGCATACTCAGCTAAATTGTCATTTAAGGAGGTCTTCAAGCGAGCTGGGCAGTGCAAGCCTCGCAGCGCAGTCATGTTGGTAGCCCATAGGGCACAGCAGAACAATCGTCCTAAAGTCCTCATGGAAAACGAAGGCAGAAAGAGAAGAGACAAAATCTTCAGCCCGCTTATCTCTGTGACCAGCGGCAAGAGAGACCGGTTCTCCAAATCTTGCATTGAAAACAGTATCTCCTGCGAAATTCCTGGAGCAACGCAGTCCTCCGCACAGCATTTGGCCGGTGGAATTGCAGCCCCTTGAAATGCGCATCTGCCAAAAATACATCGATCTGAGTTTGACAAAACCAGCCTGCGAACTGCTCTGCAAAGCCTCCAAAATTCATCGATCCATGCCTCAAAGAGAAGACTGCTGTGGTCTTATCAAAAGCAGAATAAATCAAGTTAACGCACTACAAACGCACAAAGGCTGCAGCTTTACGGCTGTTTTAGTTTATATGATTACTAATAAAAGAAGATGCTCGAGCAGAGCTCTAAAAGAGCAATCTGGTAAGAGCTCTGTCCCGAGGGGTTTGCAGACCAGAAATAGCTGAACTGCAACACCTCAGCTGCAGAGCTAAGTCTGGCGTGCGAGGAATTAGAAGCCACCAGATATGAAACCGGTCCCACTGTGAACCGAGGTTTACCCTTTGCTGACCGCATCCACGCAGCCAGGTTACAGGCTGGCACAGGAGGCTGGTTTTGCAGATGTACAGCCCCAAAGTGCCTCCACCAGAGGCAAGGGGACACTTTCTGCTACGGTGACAGTGCCACTTGGGCTGCTCCAAGTATCCCCTTGCTCCCTGCACAGCACTGAATGATTTCCAGGAACAGGAAAAAAAGGGAAGACACTTAGCATTTGATGAAATCAGTAAGGAAATAGGAAATAGCAGGTGGGTTTCCAGTAACAAAGATATTCTAATTTGGTTTAATTAGGAGACAAAGCCGCCCTTTGGTGTATTCTCACCTATCTATTAACTGCCTCAATTGAGTTTGGGGAACATGCAGAGAGCAAATCGTCTGGCTTCATCCAGATCGTATCATGCAGCTCAGAGAATTGTTTAGGGGCTAGTTAACCGAATACGTCTATGTGGAAAAATGGACAGAAATCTCCCAAATGCCAAAATGACTTGGCGCTGCTTGGGGAAGGAAGAGGCATCCTCTATTCTGGCAGCTCTTGAGAGAAGTGAATTCCCCTTTACAGCCCCTCTCTGACTTAAGTCTCATCTTCCTCTTCTTCGCTCCCTTTTCTCGCCATTATCCCTTACCCCCACAGTTCTAT
Source organism: Stercorarius parasiticus (assembly GCA_013396915.1). Lineage (NCBI taxonomy): Eukaryota > Metazoa > Chordata > Aves > Charadriiformes > Stercorariidae > Stercorarius > Stercorarius parasiticus. Next base: position 616,262 of record VWZL01000983.1, read on the forward strand.
TACTATTATTTCCTCTGTTTATAGGTTTTCCTCTTCCTGGACCTTTCTGCCCAAATCCCCAGCACCTTATTTCTGCTTCTTTGCACCCCAGAAAATTTCCAAGGGACCCTCCTCTCCCTCTGACATTTCAGTGGCATGTATTAGCTATTAATAGGGGTATTACCATGTTTTAGGGGGTAGGTGACAATCCAAGGCAAGAGAAATCCATCTTGCCCTGTTCAGATGACGGGAATTTTATTGTTATGAATTTGTGCAGTGCCTGACACAATGGAATTGCAGTCTCGGTCACGGCAATGCAGAAAACGAGTGAGCGCCGCAAAATCTATATGGTGGCTTCACTTTGATGCCTCTTGTCAAAAGCCAAAGCCCTGACTTCATGAGCTTAACGCAGGATTAACAAAGGTTTCTGCAAGCTAACACACCACCAGTTAGCTGTTGTGCGTCTTTCCCTTATAAATCCCTCTATAACTAAAGCCCACAAATCCAACAATTTTATTTTGCTAAAATAACACTCCAGCATTAACTCAGAAACCCAAAGAATTTATAAACAAAGCTAAACTCAGTGATTTTATACCCTTGGCTAATGATGATCGTTAGATGCTTCATTGCAGCACACTGAATGCAGGATTCAGCTTACCTTCTCCTGCACTTTGGACTTGGTGGGCGTCTGGAATTTTTAAACAGTATTTTTTCAGGTTATTTGTGTGCGCGTTTGCCCACACAATCACAGGACAGCTGACTAAATCTACACAAGTGCACTTGCCTGTAAAACAACTCTGTGCTTTTTTTTGCTAGTAGTTACATCCATCACAAATGACTATTAAACCAAATGCCGTGAGTTGCCAGTGCTACGGTGCCAGCAAGCTGTACCTAGGGGGTGTGAGTGCCAGCAAACGAGCACCCAGAGGTTCTGTTTCCTTCCTAGCTGAAATATAATTTGACTGCCTTTTTAGTTATGCATGCAGAACAGCAGAGAGAAAGACAAGGCGTTAGCCGAGGGAGGCTTTCGACAAACAGGCGATGTGCAGCGACCTGCCGTCAGGGAGCAGCCACCTCTGCCTGCCCGGCAGGATGAATTCTGGCAGCCCCGGGCGATGCGCTCAGCCCTGCTGCTGGCAGTGGCCCATCTCCATGGCAAATGATGCTTGGATGAGCTTAACGAGAAAGGATCCAGCCTGAGATCCAGCACGGTAGGTACTCCACGCATTAGCCATGCGAAACACGAGTAAAGTAACTGAGTTTGGGGACTTGCAGACGGGTTGGAACGGACCTTAAAGACCATCTGGTTCCACCCCCCTGCCCTGGGCAGGGACACCTCCCACCAGCCCAGGTTGCTCCAAGCCCCATCCAGCCTGGCCTTGAACCCCTCCAGGGATGGGGCGGCCACAGCTTCTCTGGGCAACCTGGGCCAGGGGCTCACCACCCTCATCATAAAGAATTTCTTCCTAATATCTCATCTAAGTCTTGTTTAAGAGAAGCCAATTTCATGGTCAAAAAGTTGGAGAGTCACCAGTGAGAGGGAAGGTTTCAGCCAGATCTGCTTTCTTGGCCAACTCCGGCCCGCATGAGAGTCACCAGGGGAGGTGTCCCAAGCAGGGACTTGCTTTGGTGGGTGGACTGTGTCCCTGCTCAGTCCTCCAGATCTCTCCAGTCTACAGGCTTGCACAGCTTCGTTAGTGGGTGCAAACACCCCCCTGTCCGGTGACACTGCCAGTCACAAGGCTGTCTGCTGGAGTTTGTTACCCACGTACGATATATATGCCAGCACTATCTAAATATAAGAGATAGGAAGGTATTTAACAGCAAGATTCATTAGCTTTACTTACTCGCTTTCTCTGTGGGCAGCAGGTCAGCTGTCACATGGGTCAGGGTATCTCCATTGCAAATAGATTCCCTTTAGAAATCACTTTCTTTGGTTATTTCATGAAAATCCCGGCGATTACTCTGCCACAAACAAAACCACTGTGCTGCATACTAACACCAGCCTTAGCTTCCGCCTGCCTTTAAGTCTTCATTTGTAGCCTGGCATTTCAGGGCATAATTTGAATTTATAATAACATCGTTCAAGACCTATTTTATGGATTATAGTTCCATTTGGAGCCTTTTCAGTCATACCAGAGTAAATACTGGATCATCTTTGCGAGAAACTTCCAAATTAATATATCTGCCAAACTTTCTGACTGAATACAAATCAGTTGCTATTACTGGGTAGTATAACAACCTCTGTTCCGGACATGGAGAAAAAACATGAGAGGAAAAAAAGAAAAGAAAAAAAAAAACCCTGGAGTGTTTCTCTTTCTTTTCTCTTTGGTATTAAATTTATTGACAGCCGCTCGGGCCCGGTGAGGAAACAACCCTTTAACTTGTCACTTCTGTGCTGTCTCAGGAGCTTTGCCCATCGGCAGCGTTGGCTGGTGGGTGTCAAGGCTGCTTTGCCACTTTTCCTCCCTGGCAGAAAGGCTTCTTCTCGTGCTCTCTGCCCACTGCACGACGTTCCGGGCAAGACCCTCAGCTCCTCGGGCTGCGGCTCTTTGGACTGCCTGGTTTAGACGTAGCTGCTTTGATTTACAGTCTCTCACTTAATCTTTCTGGCACGGGCATTTGGGCAGCCGCATGACCGGTAGGTTTACACGACTCTCACTGGAGATTGTTTTAGCATCCCCTCTTGTACCAAAGCTCTTACCTTTATTTGATCAAGGGAATGCGGTCCCAAATGTCCTGAATTCCTACATCAGCTGCCAAATGCCAGAGGACACCTTTCTTTAAATAAATGATCAGGTTAACTTTCTGTTGCATCTCCGAATTTCTGAAGTCCGCTGAGATTGATTTTATTATTTGACTCCAGCATGTAAATTTATAAACTCGCCCCCTTGAACTCTTCATTGCACTTAATGCACTTTGTCCCTCCGGCTACCAGCTTCTCTGACCAACACCTCTGTCCTGCTGCATTTAATGCACGAGCCGGCAGCCCACCACATCTAACAGGAGAAAACGCTCACCCATAGAAGACCAGATAACATTAGACTGTCCTTATCATTATACAGAAGCCTCAAATATCCTCAAAACTTTTATCAATTTATTTAAGAAAACAGAAAAAAAAAGGGGGGGGGGGGCGGGGAAGACTTCTATAAAAAATTCTTCTATACTGCCTTCATGCCAGGACCTGGGACTTGAAGAAAAATAGGCACAAATATTACAAGGTTTGTGCAAGCAGACGAGCCCACAAACCTCTGCTCTGATTTCTGAAGGAGGTGTTTTCTCCTTCCCACTCCACACTTCTCTGCCAGGGCACCTCTTCTACTACAAACCTGTTTATTCTCATGCTGGCAGGTGAAATCCAGCATATGCCTTTGTCATGTCACCCCATCAGTCACTCACATTATCGTAGCGTTTTTGCAAACACCTGGGGAGTGTGGTTTGATGATGCCAGACTAATTAGTCGAGCAAAGACTAAAAGGCAAACCTTGATCTTTATACACCTTTGAAAATATGATCTGACCGTACAAAAGTAGGAGATACCTTGGGAATGCCCCTAAGTTGAAACGGGGAGGTGGGGGGACCAGAATTTCCAATAATGTAATTGTCAAGCTGTTCAAATGCCAAATCTCAGACTAACAGCAGCTGGGATATATTACTTTTTCATTTGCTATTTAAATCAAAGTGAAGGCATCAGAAGGAACAAAAGGAGAGAGGGGAAATGCTCTTCAGAAGGTGTCATGGACTATTCAAATGTAATCCTTTATTCAACACTTAGTTGGGGAAAAAAAAAAGAAATTCTGTCATCTGGGCTTGAAGTACATGGAAACACCAAGTAAGACAAGACAGTTCCCCCGTGAGTCTGTAAGAGTAGAGGTAAATCTGTATATTAGGTACGTACAAATGCTAATGAAGCCCCAGGATGGGAACACTACAGGCATGAGGCATGTTATTCGGGATGTGTTAAAGGAATAATAGAAAAATAGGATTGGATGGGATGATGTGGGAAGGTTTTCTGCTCTATCTACATGTCCTAAGGCTGGGTCAAACATATCTAAAAATATAGGAGGAACAGCAAGATGAGAATCACATTTACATTGCAGCCTGCCTCCTGACCTCATTGTATGTTATTTTAATTTCAAATCTCAAGGCCAGCAGTAGCCTGCAACATTTTCTCTGCATCTCATGCAGAGCAGAACTGTTGGGCAACAAAACAGCAACGGCCCCATTGGGTTAAAGATGGGTTATTGAGGCACGAACTCACCACAAGATCAAGCAACAGAGAGCTGTGAATTGTCATCTGTGCAGAAGTCCTTCACCATGGGAGAAGGCACTGGCCCAGGGACTGAAGGCAAGGGGGAGGTCTGGCACTGCAGGATCAGGTCTCCTTGATCTGGACTGAACCTCTTTGATGTCAAAGTCCACAAATCTGTGGGAATAAAAGCCCTGAAAGCTGGAGGATTTTAGGGCTTGTAGGGGGTTAGAGACATATATTCTGGGATTTAGAAAAGAAGAAGGAATAAAAGATTTGAGAGATGGCAGGAGAATCATGCTCTGGGAGGGAAAGATCTTTAATGAGTGTCTGTAAGGAAAGGCCGGCATAGCAAAGTCTGTAAATCTTCTCTTTTTCATGCATTTTAGTGTCCCAAAACACAGGTCAATAAATATTGCTTTCACCGGGGTGTTTAATGTATAATAGAATTTCTCCTTTGCCACTTTATTTTATGGCAGTGACATGACAACGGAAAAGCCTGCCTGAAACTTCAGAGCAAGGAGCATTTCTCATAAAAAGTTTAAGCCTCCACTGTTCCACATCAAGGTATTTTTTAACGTGTTCGTGCATTATATGAGACGACTCTCAGCACCAGCAAGTGGGAGGAACACAAAAGCTGCAAGGAGGTCACATGCATTAAGCACAATGCCACATAAGCTGCCTAATGGCCTCCGGCAACCTCTCTCAAAGGGTCTCGTGCCATTGCAATATGATTTAGAAAACAGAAATAACTCTGCGTCCTGCTGCGTGTTTTCTCCTGACCTTGCCTCACATATTCTTACCGTGCACTTGGTTAAGGTCTCCCAGGAAAAAGAACAAGCTCTTCCATGGTTTTAGTTACCTATTTCAAGAGAGGGTTGGGGGAAGATGGCAGAGCAGTGGCCAGAAGCTGAAGTCCTTTATGCAGAGCTGCAAGAGCATCAGTTCCTGGTCCCTGAGATGTTACCGGCATGGGGCAGGTCCTTCTCTTCTCTCTCACTCCTCTGCCTCTTTTTTCTTGGTGTGGTTCAATGACAGCACAGCTAGGGAAAAAAAAAAAACCAAACCTCACATGAGGAAATTAATGCAGATGATCTGCTAATGCCGTATGAGTCCCCAAGCACCCCTCCAGTGGCAGTAGTTGTCAGCTTCTCCTGACTTGGGTTGGGTTTCAGCACATACCCTCACCATGCTGCGGAAAGAACTGAGACCTTCACCCAGCCGATGTGCTGTCCCTATGTACTGATCCTCACATACTGGACCCTATACTGGGCTGTGTCACTTCTGCCTGGAACAGCTCACAAGCTGCTGCAGAGAACGTTCCTGCTATGTTGTTGCCATGCCTTTATGTCACCAGCCAGATGAAGGAGTGTGAGATGCTTCCAGGAGTGAATTTCCAAGAAGCTGTGGAGCATTTAATTGTGTGACTCCCTTTAGAGTTAATGGAACCATAAACCTCTACATTAACAGCAAAATGTGTCCTGTAGGCAGTGTGAGCTTGACTTGAACATCCGTTGTACGCCCTATACCCTCTTTTACTGTTTGTTATGGGGATATTACTGCAACACACCACTCATCTCAATGGCTTTCATAGGGAATTAATTAGAGGTGAGGCACTCCAGATAAAAGGGAACTGCCTAACTGGGAGGGCAGTAATAGATTAGGAAACCTTTCTGCAGAAGGAAGGCTACTATAGGGGGGTATAGAAATATGCAGCCCAGGGACTGCACAGTCCATTGGTGCATTCAAGGTTGCGTCACTTGTATCCTCCGACTCATCTTAGGTGGTAGTTAACAAAACAGGAACCATTAAAACAAGGGAGAAAGATTGCAGCTTCGCTATCAGGCTGCAAACTGGCAAATGGCTGAGCCTAGCAGTGTCACACTGAAGGCAGAAATTCTTAAGAGTCAGTACCCAATACCCCTCCATCCATTCCAGCGCTGATTTTCTTTCTCAGTGACTTAATGTGGGATCTGCTTGTGAAAAATGGCTCTTTAAATGCCTTCTCCTTTGAAAGCTGATCAATGCTAGCAGTCAGTGTGATGATTTTTTTTATTCGACCTCTTACAAGGAGATGCCTAATTCAGCAGGCACCCAGCACAAGTTGAAGAGCAGCCTTTGGAAGGACAGTCTTCCAGTTTTGACCGTCATGTCTCACAGCCTCAAAGTCAGAGGAGGAATGGTCTTTCTAACAGGGATGCTGGTTGCCGAGGACAAAAGATACTAAAGTTGCTTCCTCATGTAGCGTTGGAGCCTGTTGCTAGTAGGAGCTTTTGGTTCCTGATGCCTTGGCACCCTTCCTATCACTTCTGTGGCCCCGTCCCTCCTCCTCCTGGAACACGCCTCACGTTTTCACGGTTGGCTTGCCCTGCACAAGGCACGCTCATTTTGACATTGCCACCACATGGTGCCTTTCGAGTTTTCAAAGTGAATTTGTAATAGTCACTGTGCCTGCTCTAAGCAGCATCTTTATCCTGAGAGGATCTGGGGTTCATGAAGGGAGAAGGAACATCTTTATTTCTCTGGTTGCCAAGAATTATTGGAACCCCTCTGCTCAGTTCTCATTGCCTGTGTTTGTTTATCCTGCCTGCTCTGCCCCTCAATTAGCAAAGTCCTTTATCCTGCAAAATACTGTGTGCAGGGGAGGGAACAAATGGGACAAAAGTCCTTCTTGCCATCTGCCAAAGCGACCCTCTGTCCCTTCCAACCTGGTGTCTCCAGACAGATGGCTAGAGAGCCAGGGGCACATCACATGGACCTCCCCCAGGTCAAACAAGGATCTGTGAGGTTCTTTCTGTAAGTCCATTTTTAGCAAGCTTTAGAGGAGAGGGGAGGAAAATAAACCTTTTGTGCCCTTCCCTTAGATCTGTGCCCTCAGCTGGATGTGACCACGGCAGTCCAGCTCGGCAGAAATCCTGCTACCAAAGAATCCGGCTCAAGACAAGTTTAGGAAACGCAAAAAACCAGATGTTCCTGCACCTGGCTGCAAGTGTGGGGATTGACTCTACAGCTTCCTTCAATGGACAGAAATGAAATGCATTCACCCAAGCTCTGCTGAAGCCTGCCTGATCTGTGGCTCTAAAGATTAGTCCCAAGATTTGCCACCGCTTACCACACCAGCACCGTGCCTTCTCTCACTGCAGACAAAGTGCAATGTTTTAGCTGCCACTTGCATTATTTGTGCAGCAGTGTGTGCTTTCTAGATGTATTTTTGGAAGAAGTTAGACCTGTGATAATTGAATTTATTTAGAAATGGGCCTTAAAAAAAGAATACTGTCTAAACTAACAATATCATGCCTGGTTTTTGCTTTTTTTAGGGCATTGTTGACCTTTAGTTTTACCAGTCCAAGCAAATCAGATGCTTATCAGGATTGACGTCAGCGTTGACCTAGTAGGCCAGAAGTGGTGTTTCTGATGGGCCCTTGTTATGTTTGAATCCCATATGTTATTACAGCATAAAGTTTCCACAGAAAATTTTATCAACAAATAAATAAAGTGTAAAAGAAAAAAAAAAAGAAACACCAAAACATGATTTTCCCCAAATTTTTCAGGGTGTAACTTCGAGTTTCAAAATAATTTTTTTAAAAAGTTCTAAAATCACATAAAAGATAAGCTGATGAATATTAAAAAGGACTAGCTTTTCCAGTCAAGAACAAAAAAGTTGTAACTACCTAACCCCAAACTCAATTTTCCATTCACAAAGGTTCAGCCAACATCAATTCAACCAGCGGGAAGTTCCTATTTTTCAGCACAGAGGTGGAATACCAGCCTTTCACAACAAGCCAGGGAGATACAGGAGGCATAAGTAGATCTAAGACCCTTTTCTAAAGCAGACATCACTTACAACGCAGTATTCTATTTGGTGATGGTATTGATTTAAATTAAGCTTGCACCCAAAAATTGGCTTCCATTTTTGTATTTGCAGAGTTGCATTGCACTAAAGAGGTTAGCTCATGATCGAGGAATATTAGAGAGATATTTGGAGGCAGAATTGTTTGAGGCTTCTCAAATTTATCTTGATTGTTTCTTAACTGGAAGCTGGTGGTCAGATAGGACCCTACAGCAGAGCTTCACAATTCAGTCTTGTCCAGCCAGCAAAATGAACAGAACTCTAAAGCTTTCAGTCCTGGAGCTCTGAACTTGCTCCCTGCAACAGAAGCCCAGATGCCAAGCCTTAGTTCAGCTTCACATCAGTTGAATATGAGCCAGCAGTGTGCCCAGGTGGCCAAGAAGGCCAACAGCATCCTGGCCTGTATCAGCAATAGTGTGTCCAGCAGGACTAGGGCGGTGATTGTCCCCCTGTACTTGTCACTGGTGAGGCCCCACCTCGAGGGCTGTGTCCAGTTTTGGGCCAAGAAAGACACTGAGGTTCTGGAGCATGTCCAGAGAAGGGCAATGGAGCTGGCGAGGGGTCTGGAGCACAAGTCTGGTGAGGAGCAGCTGAGGGAGCTGGGGGGTTCTCCAGTTCAGCCTGGAGAAAAGGGGGCTGAGGGGAGACCTTCTGCTCTCTGCAACTCCCTGAAAGGAGGGGGTAGCCAGGGGGGGTCGGGATCTTCTCCCAAGGAGAAATGGCCTCAAGTTGTGCCAGGGGAGGTTTAGGATGGATATTAGGCAAAATTTCTTCACCGAAAGGGTTGTCAAGCATTGGAAGAGGCTGCCCAGGGAAGCAGTTGCGTCTCCATAGCTGGAGCTATTTAAAAGATGTGTGGATGTGGTGCTGAGGGACATGGTTTAGTGGTGGACTTGGCAGTGCTAGGTTAACGGTTGGACTTGATGAACTTAAAGGTCTTTTCCAACACAAATAATTCTACGATTCATACAGACTCCATCCAGCACCCTGGCCTGGCTCCCAGGTCCCACCGCACAGAGCCTGGCTCTCCCGGGCACGGCTGAGCCTTCCACTGCACGGTCCTGCCTTTTGCTTAGACACACTGTCACTACGGACGTGATGCACCAGTGCTTGGGGTGAGGTGGGGGAGACCATCCCTCCTGATCTAACACAGAGCTGTACACCCAAAAGCAGAGACCCCAAAGATAAGCGAATTTTCAGCGCCTGAATAGGTTTCTGCTCATGCCAAGTCTCTGAACAGGAGGGAATGGAAATAACATTTAAAATCATCTTCCTCCCATCCCCTTTCCTGCCTCCCCTGGGTTCCTCTATATCTCTTAGCTCTATGCGCAGGTTTAACAAGCTCATATTTTTAATCAATGAAATCATCCACTTGTAATTAACCAGAAAACATCAGCCTTGTCAACTGACCTTTCTGTTTGATGGAATAAACATAATTACGTTGTCACTTCAGTCTGGTTTAACAAACAACCAGAAAATGTTCTTTAATAAGCTGCCACACTGAGATGGCAGTTTATGATGGTTTAAAAGAATGTTTAATCTTAGTTAATTAATACTGTCTAATCTACCAGAACTAATGAACTTTCAACTACAATAGTAGGTCACTACCATTGTATTCAATGACATGTAAACATTACAAGTTGCAAATTTATCAAAGCACAAATTCCAAAGAATAAAAGTAAAATGTGACCTTTACTAAATTTATATCTATTTTAATGTTCCTCCTATAATTACATAGTAGGAATTAGAAAAGGAACGACCTACTTACACGCAGCAGAAAGTTGTCAGTGTTGGAACCCTGCAAATGCAGGGAGACAAAGCACTAAAATTAACAACCAATAATGTATTATTATCAATAATGACTATTTATTATACCATCTGAGTAAGATTCACCCACCCACCCACACAACCCCCCTTACTATGGACGGTACAGCCACATTATACAAAAGGGGAAGGAAGGGAAAGCGATGGAGGGAATTACCAGTGGGTTCCACCGCGACGTGGGAAGAGAATCACGCTTTCCGACAGCTGGTGCACAGTCCACAAGCTCACGCTGCTCCTCACCTCGCTGCTACCTCCCCACGCTCCTCCTTTCCCAGTTCCACAGTGGCAATAGAGAGGGGAAAGTCAGACCCCTGGTACGGGCATTGGGAGAGCAGCTCACAGCCCCCCAGGACCTTAGAACCTCTATCTGTGGCGTGAGCAAGTCCTGAGCATCGCCTCTGGAAAACAGCAGGAAGTATTGCCGTCCAGACGTGTTGGTGAAACATCTTCCAGGACATTCATAAACCTAGTTTCTTTTAAAAGACAAAGCCAGCAGGGGAAAATTAGGCCCACCCAGATAAATTTCAGTCAAGAATCCTAAAAAAAAGTTACTTGAGAAAAATCTCTTTCCCACTGTTATTAAGTCTTAATAAGTATGATAAAACATAAAAAGTTCCCAAAGATTGGAGAAGTCTGAATGCGGTGTTAGCATTCAAACAAGAAGTTGTGACGAAACGAGTAACTTAAACGCTCATTAATCTGCCCTCGTTCCCAGGCAAAATAATGAGGAAGCTGATATGGAAATCAATAAGGATTAAAAGATAGGGATATAATTAATTCCAGTCAACAGCATTTCATGAAAAATAAGTCATGTCAGCCAAATCTGATTTCATTCTTTTATGAGCTTATAAATTTGGTGAATAAAGGTATTTGCATGGAAGCAATATAGCTAGATTTTTCTAACAGACATTAAAGAAATCACAGTTAGCACAGGTTGATATTCTGCTACACTATTTGCAGAGGACATCATGAAAGGTGATAAGGAGATTATTCTAAAATATTATAAACTGCTTTGGTTATGTGTGCCCAGGGAAAATGAGAAAGGTTCAAAGAAGTGACTCTGAGGTTCAGGAGGGAGAGAAACCATTTAAGCACAGGAAATACAGAACTTGTTGATAGTTAGGCAAGCCCAATGATAACTGAGCAGTTCACTTGCGGTCAACTTACATTGCAAAAATAGTCATAGCACCAAGAAAGAAAAAGAAATACATAAGCAAAAGGCAACATTGCATCAAGTGTGTACGGTTTGATGACTCTGGTGACAGCCTGGGAAGGGACCTGCTGACCCATCCTGTCTGCTGGTCCTAGAATGGAAGCCCCTTCCAACACCTGTAAAGTCCACAGCGTGTGCACGTAGAACTGGCCACAATGTGATGATGAGATTTGCAGGTTATACCAAGATCGGCAACGGTAGATAATGCTGAGCACCAGGTCCAAGCGATGGACTTGAACAAGGCAGGACCACTTAAGCACTGACGTTTAATTACAGTCTTGTCCAGGGTCATGCATCTGGTCATACCTGTGAAATAGCAACCGTGTCATGGAAAGCAATGACTGGAAATTGTGATGGCTTTACAGCAGAAAATACCAATTCAGCATAACTTTTTTATATGCTACTGAGACCCAAGCAGCAACCTTTGGGTGCATGGGTAGGATTGCAGAAAGCAAGAAGAGATAATTTTATTTCTGCACATAGCACTGGGGAGACTGCACACTCATACTGAGCAGAGTTCTGGCATTCATGTTTATAAAAGATGGTTGGAAAATATTAAAACATACACAAAAGAGCTGAAAAAGTCTTCCATGGGCCAGAAACAAAATTCCTTGCAGGGAGCTTGACCCACTTACATTAGCAAAAAAAAAAAAAAAAAAAAAAAGAAAAACGCCACACTGAGAAGCAACGAAGTACTGAATTGTTAAATGTTCCTCTAAGCCAGTGGAGGAAGCAGCAACTGGAATGAAAGGCTGGAGACTGGAAATGACGAGTACCGGGGAGAAGTCACCCACACGTTTGGACAAGGAGGGCAATTAGCTGCAGGAGCAGGGAGGAGAGAAGGCATCTCCATCCTTCTGTGCAGCTGGGAGCCGAGCAGCATCCCGCTGGCCAGACACGAGGCTCACCGTGAGCAAAAGGAGCGGAATACAACGGAATCAAACCATCCCACCAGCCTTAACCTGCACAAGACCGCCAATATCATTCAGAATTTGCATCAACATAGCACAGAGGAAGGCTAACCATAAACTAGATTTCTATATCCCAAAGTATTATATTAACATCAGTCCAAAGACCACACCTGCTAGGATACTGTTTGGTTCCTTGATGGATCTGGAGATCTCTGCAACAGATGAGGTTAAAAAGAGATTTGCTGCCTTGGATGAATTAGGGGCTTTCATATATCCCTGAAACGAACAGCAGGGAAGGAAACGGGAGGTGAAATTCTGCAATGTCTTACACGCAAGGTCAAGACTAGATAATCATTATGGATTCTTCTCACCTTAAAACTTACAAATGTGTGAAAAACAATTATTCCCTTAACTGAGCTGGGTATCTGTAGAAAAGAAAAGAAAAAAAAAAAAAGAGTTTTCTTGCAAGTATTTGAGCCAGTTTTACAGTTTGGCACCCACAATCTGTCATACCAGCAATTTCTATAATCAGACATGAACTTTCAAGTGCTCTCCATTACTAGCTGATGCCCATCTATTTAGCCCTCACTGGACTGCAGCTGCAAACTCCACATAATATTGTTCTCACAGAATTTATGAGAAATTAGGATACTTGGGACATTTCCGTTGGTTGGTTTTATGGTTATTGTATGATTTTAAAAGCAATCCTGTTCAGCAGCGAGAATACTGTTCTTCTGCCACATCTGGTTTACTCTGTGCAAATAATCTTGAGGGAAGTATTCATCGCCTCGCGTGTTTGTGGGACTGAGCTGGCAATGGGTTCCCTGAATATTCATGACTTTTCTGGGAAGATTTGCAGGTTCTCTGACACCACCTGCTTTATCCTCCCACTTATTTTTCAGTAGGTGTCACCGTAAGGATGGATGTTGAGCTCTCCCTTCACTTTCTGGCTTCCGAAAAGATAAATTAAGTTAAATTTGGCCCTTCGCAGAGGGCCATGCTTTTACGTGAAGACAGATATAGAAAGAGAGAGGATTGGCTTAGACTTTATTGAAGCAGGACAGTTGAAGATAACTCGCCCGAGTTGACTGACTGATGGATGGGCTGCCTGGTTATTGTTCATTAGCTTCTTGCTTCCAAAGCTGGGAGTCAGAGTTGGGAAACCAGAGACGGGGGTCAGCAATACCGACAGGTGATCGGTAGCCCAGAGTGCGAGCTACATTGCAATTCTTGGTTTTTTCTCCTCATTTCTCCCACAGCACTGGGAGGGGACACAGATTTGGGAGTAGTGAGTGTGTCCTGAGATTTGCATATCCCGGGCTGGGAAGGGGCAGTAAGGGAAGGTCAGCAAGCATCAGAATAAAAGACTCCAGTCCTTTCGTATCCCGTGCAGTTACAAGGCTCTCAGCTGGAGCTATTCCCCAAGTCAAAGCCAAAACCACATCACAAGCTTTGAAGGTAGGTTTCTCACAGGGTACAGGGCCAAATGTGGTCATTTGGAAAAGATGTGCAAGGAAAAACCTGCAAACCTTCAAAATCTGATCCTGGGCTTGAAGACTCCTGAGCCGGGCAATGAGCACTAATTGCCAGTTTGCACCTTTGGAAGGTGCTCAGTGAATCATATCCCAGACCTTGGAGAGCAAAGACAAACATAGTGAAGGACAGATGCAAAAGAAAGACAAAAGGAAGAACATAAATATAATATTGGCATTACAGAGGCTGTGAGACGGTGAAAGCAGCACGTGAGTTCCTTTGGCACAGACGGAGACATTACTCATCTACAGGTGTCTCACTGTCACATCTCTACAACAGAGGAGACAGCCCTTCCTTGCCTGTTGAGACCGGGACGTCCCCCTAGCAGAGAAGTTTTCTTTTGGCACTGAGATAATCCAGAAAGTCTGTGAAAGAGCTGGAGCGTGAGCCCAGCTCCTATTCAAATATCTTTCGCTCATGGTTCGCTTTCCAAAATTATTGATCTATTTTGTGCCAGTCCTCGGACCACCCCCCTCCATCCTACTGGCACCTCACCTGTACGAGACGCGCATCTCACACCAGACAAGCTGTTCTTCACAGATGTCAAGGTCTCTTCACCGACTGTAGAGAAAGCCAAGATTACAGATTTAGGACGAGTGGCAATTTTTAAGATGGCTAAGCTAGGATATAACGAATGCCGCCAAGGATAATTAAGGCTAAAAATGGAAGTAGGTCTCCAGGCTGAAGTAAATGAGATTTTTTTTAATTATTCTTCTTTTTACCTCCTTAAAGTTCATCATTATATAAAGTCTGAAAGCTCACTGGCATGATCAGCTTTGATTATTTTCATTTGATTTTCTCACTACACTTTTTCCTCTCCACTTCTCTTATTCATTGTGTTATTACATCCTTAAAAGCTATTTTAAATTAATTTACTGCACTCCGTGAACACTGGTAAAAATATTAGCTTTCAAAGAGTTATGTCAATGAGGAAAGCATGTTCATTCTTCCTTGAAGAAAGTATATTATAAAAACTGTAACCCATAAAACAAAAGCTTACTTGCATTTTCTGCTCTTTAAATCCATCCCTGAGCTAATGCAAGGGAACTTGGCACTTAATTTATGATAAATATGCATGGAAAAACCAGAACACCTTACCAAACAGGCATATTTACAGTGTCAGCCGGGAGGAAATTATCAGTATATCAAAGGAAATGGTCATGCTCAGCAGCAAATACAAAAGGTGCTGATGCAAATTTGTATGAAAATTATTAATTGGGTTTTTTTATTATTTTACTGTGGAAAGCCATGACACTGCAGTTGACCATGTCACTACAACCGTAACTTTGGTATGAAAACAGGAATTGACTGCTAATCTTTTTTAGCTCCCAGGTTGCAAACACCTTTCTACCAGAAAATTTAAGACTCAGAGCTCTTTCTAAAGAACTGGGCTGGACAGAAAGTAAATCCTTTTTTTAATGGGTAGCAGAATCAAGGTGTTTTTCATGTGTTTTCCAAAAGAAGGAGGTGACTATATGAACCCAGAATCAAGAGCCACTGAGCTACTGGATTCCATCCTTTTTATCGTTAGCTTTCTCCTTCTCTTTCTTACCTTTCCTCTCTTTTATTCCTCCTCCACCTAGGCTTGATCAAAAAACGAGTTTCTCATTCCTTCCTTTAAAATGTCCCTGTCTCTCATAATCAGCTCCAGAAAGTGGGAAGTAAAGAGATATTTGTGTAGGGTGATATTTTCCAGCATAGGACCAGGTAGGAAAAGCTACATCAAGAACAAATCTGTGTGTTTTAAGTTAGCTACTGTCCCACCACCAGACAGACCACTGAACATACTGAAAACCCAGAGAGGATGAAGTTCCCTACTCTTCTGCCATCTATTTTTCTTCCAAACATTTTCAATGTCAAAAAGATTGCAAGAGCTTCAAAAAACAATAATAAAGTGATTATTTTATACAACCAAGATAGGAAACAACTGGAAAGTAAAGGGCTTAAAAATAATAGAAGTGTCAGAAAAAGAAAGCCCTCAGAATCATAGACTAGTCTAGGGTGGAAGGGATGTTTAAGAGCATGGAGTCCAACCATCAACCCAACACTGACAAGTCCCACTACCCCGTGTCCCTCAGCACCATGTCTGCCCGGCTTTTATATACCTCCGGGGATGGTGACTCCACTCCTTCACTGGGCAGTCTGTTCCAGTGCTTGACAACACTTTTGGTGAAGAATTTTTTCCTAATATCCATCCTAAACCTCCCCTGGTGCAACTTGGGGCCATTGCCTCTTGTCCTGTCGCCTGCTACTTGGGAGAAGAGACCGACCCACCCTTGATACACACTCCTTTCAGGGAGCTGTAGCGAGAATGGCGGAATACAGATAGGTTGAGGGGAAGAGAGAGGCAGGCTCACCAGGAGGGGCTTCAGAAAGAAATCCACCTTAGTAGGGAGAAAAAGCGTAAATGGAAAAAACACAGACTTATGACTCTCCGTGGGGGAGATCTTATGGGCATTCAGTACTCGTGCTCCCAGTCTGTGGGGTTTTCACTTAAAACTGCTGCAGGAGCCCATGGTATTTCAGCTACCAGCTCTAGAGCAGTACACGAATCAGAAGCACTTTCTACATCACTTTTTGGCAAGTGATGTAACAACAGTTGGCAGAGAGGCCGTAAATGCGTATGACTAAGGCATATTTGAACGCTGGGTTTGCAGCTCCCCACCATCCTGTTGCACTTGCCGGCTTTTAAGTCCTGAATGCTTGACCTTCACTCTGAAGTGACAAAGTAGCGTTTTATGCAGGTGGATAAGAACTGGTCTGAAGTGGAGAGAAGGCAAAAGTTACTTTCAGTGTATCGGTAAACTAATGGATATTCTGACTGACTTGTGAAATTGCTTTTAGCAGGTTCTGCTCATGCAGTATCTTAAAACCTATCAATACGCTAAATTCAGCCTCAAGTTCCTATTCAAAGCCTAATAAAGCTGTCAGAATAAAATGTTTGTAAAAGAAATTTCCATTGAAAGTTGTCTTCTGCCAGAGTCTTAAAAGTACAATTGTTTTATTCAAGTCCACAGTAGCATAGGAAGTGAATGCAAATTGATTTGTGGGGAAAATATGCCAAGACTGTAATTCTCTTTCTTCAAGTAAATGGATTCCTCTTAATACACGGAGAGTTCCAGTGTTATTAATTAAGACACTGCAGACAGGAGAGAAGCTGATTTTAAAAGTTTTTGAGATGCGCTACACTGTTTGATGCCAATGCAAATTATTTCAGCAAAAAGCTTTGAAACGGATCTCAATTTTTCTTCATTCTTTCCTCCTTGTGTTTTGGGAAAGAATAAACCTGCCCCAGGAAAGGAGCAACCTTTGGGTTTGCCTTTAAAGCCCAGAAATATTTTAAATTTTTTTGGTTAAAAATGACAACTAAAACCCCCAGATGATAACCCAGACAGCATGAAAATAAAGAGAACCTCTCTTTTACTGAACTTAAAAGGCACTTTTTTTGCAGTAGTTGTGCTCGTACGAATGCAGTTGGGTGGCAGTCTGAAAAGCATTAAACCTCCCCAAAGATTTCCATTGAAATGATCAGCCTGAAAGCTCTAGCACAGCCCTCACCACACTATATATAAGAATGTTTATATTTTTGTTATTCCTGTTATTTTTATTATTCAATAAAAGCGTTGAGTAAAAACAAGCTTAGTCTAAATGAGCAGAACTGTTTGCTGCGCTCAGAGAAAGAGGGCATCAGGAAATAAAATCGTACCTGACTGAGCACAGCTAAAACATAAGTAAATTATATATTTCGGTCATCGTTACTAGCTCTGACAGTTGCATCCTTAAAACTACAATAGATAGATTTTTTCCTTACAGCTCTAAAACCCTAGAATTTAATTTCAATTTTGCTTTAAACGTCGAAGTTCACAGCTTCTACTTAAGGGGGAAAGTCAGAAAACATGAAGCTAAAGAACCGGAGAAGTTTTAAGAACTTACAAGTATTCTTTAAAAACCACCTCTCGTGTTTCTGAACCCAAACCAATGATCCTGGGGGCTTGAGTCGCTAGTCTTAATTCCTACGTTCAACAAATTTGCGGAGGAAAAAACCCCTCTTCTTTAGCCTTATTACAACTGCCAATCTTTTCTAATTGGGTAGCAGGTGTCACGCCTTAGCACTCGGCTGTGCCAGCTGAGCTGGAAACCCATCCGCTGGCACCGAACTCTCGGAGCGCCGAAACCGAGAACCACAAATATCGATGCTCAACACAACTTCTATTGATTAAGACCACCTTATTAATTGAGCGATGGGCACAGATACTAAACTACCAGGAGATGGGATAGGCTGCACGCGATTCGTACGCCCCAAGAACGAGCCAGAAACAGAGAAAAATTCCAGTGTGCTTCTGGCACAGGCACTGGCTCCCGGAGTCTGCCTTTGCGCTGGGCTGCACTAACAGCAGCTTTATCCACCCTTAGCTGTTAAAACTGCTGATGCCAGTTAGGAAAATTTATCTAGGTGCAAATTAAGTGGCTGGATTTTTACAGGTGGATTTCCTGTTGTTGCTGTGAAAAAAAAAAAAGAAAAAAACATTGAGAAAATGCTTGGTTGTTCTTTTTGCCCAAAGAGAGCGTGTATTTTGAGTTTTTGCATGGAAGCAGACTTTCACAGCTGTCCGTCATGCTGAGCCACACCTGACCCCGTAACATGTTCACCAATCATCTGGAGGGTTGGGATGCTACTTATCATGAAGAGGGCATAGGTAATTGGCCTAAGAAAGCCTGTCACTGCCATTGCAAAGCCCGGTTTTTCCTTGGTGCATCCTAGTATTGCACAAAAAGTGTTCTTTCCCTGATTTCTCAAAGGCAGAATATTTATTAAAGACTACGCACAAAAAATGACATTCCTGGAGGGACTCTGGAAACTTTGAGTGTTTCTGTGAGTCTCTCCAACAAGGATGCTCCAACCCAGCAGCTCCTACCCTGCGTTTTCCCACAGTCCCTGCATTCAGACCAGATAAACCCAACATTAAATGGGAGGGCTGTCATCAAAGCTGCTGTCTTCTCCCTATAGGCCGCTCTCTAATCCTCTTGCCAGGAAATTATCTAGAAAAATGACAAAAAGACACCTACAGTGATATTGTTGGAAACCGATTGTATCTGGTTTCAGAGCCACAGCAGACAGGCTTGCTGTATACTGGGAAAGAAAATGAGGTGTCGATGGCTTTGCTACGCCCTTGCAAGTCTGCACCTCACGACTGGGTTTCAGAAATCTTCCAATAACACTAATGCAAAATGCCCTTGGGCGTAAATTTGAAACTAAGCGCTTTCATTACCAATGCGCCACTGTTCTACTTCGTTTCCTTCAACTTTGTTTCTGAAAGACTACCCCGCTATGTCAAGCCAACCTGGAGCTGAATGCATAAGATACGAAAAGATGAGTTTTTTCAGGACTGGAAGAGGTGCAGGTGGCTCTCCAGGCTGCTGTTGACAGTGTAGCAGATGGATTTCTTCTGGGTGGGTATTTCTCAGATGCCGTATAACGGTTATCCATTAATAACGCACCCAATTGAGGCAATGAGAAGAATTGAAAAGGCAGATTATAATTAGCCTTGTGCAGCAACCAGGTACCAAAAATGCAGGTCATTATTTCAGCTCATCCAAATGCTTCTCGTCTTAAGAGTAACCTATAACTAGCACATACTTTGGTCATATGAAAAATTTTTCTACTTTTCTGTACTGCTAAGCTGCTGCCACGTTGTGTCTTAGAAGCTGTAGTGGTTATACTTGCGAGTGAAGCAAACTGCCTATATAGAGTAATTTTAAGTGAAAGGTACAAAAAGTCAGTCAGTCATTATCCCGGCTTAAGGGCATTGGAGTTTCAACCACTTTATTGCAGAATCTCTTCAGTTTCTCTCCTGCAACAATACAGCTACCATTTCTCTGTGATTACTTTGTTTATTCCATCTTACAGGGCTGTGTCCTGTTGAAATATTGATAATGAGAACACTAGAGGAAAAAAGAAAAAAAAAAAATTCTTGCTCTTATACAAGCTCTCCTTATTTCTGGTGGAATTGTTCCTTCCTTTGCAATGCATATCAAAGTATTCTCAGAAACACTATTAACAATAGGATTTTTTTCCCCCCTTAGTACTTTAAAACAAACACTGAAATACTGGAAGGAAATGGAGAGCAGAGCCAAGAATTGCACTGTTTTACTTAAATCTGCCACTGCTCTAGCTGCTCTTCAAAACTGGAGTGAAGCAAGAAAAGACAACCATCAATCTCACTGGAAAATGGATGGGGGTTTCATGGAAAGCAGGTAAAAAGGCAAACTTCAACCTTTCCTCAAAATTTGCTCTTTTGTCCCATTCCTTGCCAAGCCCTTGTGCTGCCTCTCTCTATTTTTTGAGAGACATTCTACTTCAAGTTACTTTTTTTTTTATTTATTTATACATATGAGTATTTTCTAGCTTTCTGGCCAGATCAGCAAAAGAATTGGATTTAATTGGCATGGCCATGCATGAAATTATTTCTTTTCAGGCACATAATGTTACCAATTGACATCAACGGAAGAAATTATTAGCTCTAAAGCTGGCAAAATGTATGAAGTTAAAGCCTTTTCAACTCTGCCACAGTTACAGAAGTACTTTGATATATTTCTGGAGGAAATAACGGGTAAGATTTTAATTTCTGCTTGTGTTGGTAAGAACAATCTACCTACCAGAAATAAAACATCCTGCCCTGGTAAGGAGATCACGCACAAATTTGGTTTCACGTCTCATGGCTTCCAAGAGCTGGTCAAAAGAAAAAGGCAAGGGTGCAAAATCCTCCTACAGACACATCAGTTCCCAGAGGACCGAAGCCCGAGGCGGTTGCTCTGGCCATGGCTGGGTTGTCCAGCCAACCGGTGTGCAAGTGCCTGTGACAATTCTGCAAGAAAAGGGAAATCTGCAGCCCCTGAGCTGCCTTTTAGGGGATTCTGCTGAATCGCTGGAAGTTTTTGTTCGGGTCTCTTCCTCTATTAAATCCAGAGGGCTTAAAGTATCCAGTTTCCCCATAAATCCACTGGGACTAACAAATACCCTGAACCTTTCACACTCAGTAAATGACAGAGCCAGGTTGGGCACCCAGAAATCCTTAGTCCGGTTTTGTTATAAGGCTCCTATGCAAAAAACGTGCCTTTCCCAGAAAGGACTCAAGCTATTGCAGCCACACAGCTCTCCACGTACAGAATTTAGCTAACAGAAACAAACGCTCTCAAAACTCATTGGGAAATTGATTTGGAGATTAAATACATAGCAGGATCTGATTCCAAACGTTAGAGACAATGCAATCTGTCTGCACGCACATTGAACAGGCCTGAGTTGCCAGGGACCATCCTGCAGCGATGTAGGAGATGCAGAATGAATTGTAACTGTGGGAAGCGCGGTCTTGAGAGCAGCAAAAAAAAAAAAAAAAATGTTACTGCAGATTAGTCAAGAATTATCTCTTAATGCTGCCAGAGATCAGTTAGCACGCCTGTAAATCTACTTTACGTCAAGAAAACAAGTGTCTAGCTTGCTTTTACGAAGGTAGAGAGAGTTTGTATTACTCCTGGTAATACGACAGAGTCAAGTAAGACCAAGCTGCTGGGCCCTTGCTACCGAGCAGCGAAAGTTTAAAGGTGGGATAGTTCGGTTGGGACAAGTGTCCAAACAGCAGAGCTTCTTTGTGACGGCAATGGGGGAAACAGAAGTTTCCTAAAAGAGCTGCTTCCTCAAGGTCTCTGCTGTGTGTCCTGCCGCTTTGCGGGATTACAAATACAAACGGGGGCTGGTGCATTAACCAATTAATGGTGCCAACTTGGTCCGCGCTTGAGCCGGCGTAAGGGAACAAACCCACTGTCGCTGTTACAGAAAGGAGAGTGATGCGAATAAGTAGTAAGCTGCACCCAAATAATATGAAAACAGACCCGTCACCTCTGACACGGTTCCATTTTGCAGATGAAAACCCACTAATTGCAATCACTAGCAGGCTACAGGTCATGAAAACACAAGACTTTTCTTTTTTTTTATAAATGAAATTGAAATGCAACTGCAAGTACAAATTCAAAGCTGCTGCATCCTCACACACCAGGAGGTTCTGAGCTTCCTCAAATATATTATCTGCACAACACCCTTAGTGCCTAAAAGAATATTAATAACCTTTCATATTTTGCTCTGAGTTCCAAATTGTTGTATTTCACTTCTTTTAAGCAAAATCTGTGGAAGACACTGTAATTACTCGCCTGACATTCATATTTTGATGTGGCTGAAAAAACACTGGGCAACCGCACAAGCCTAGAGCGATGCAGCGTTATTGATGGTAGCTAAGGACTTGCTAATGGCCACAGATGGAAACTTTTGGCCACTGCCCATGGCAGTTGTCTTTTCAGTAAGATCTGAGGTATTAGATCATGGATGGGGCTGGAGATTTTTTTTTTTTTTTTAAGGTAAACTATACAGCCATTACAATCCCATCAGGGAATATCAGGCAGAATTCACACAATTAGAGTAGCAATTTTATGTACTGTCAGGAATCGTGCTAAGTTTATGCCAAACAGCTTTTATGCTCTTGTAAGAATGAATTAGGAATTAAACTCCTTATTTTTAACACTGGTGATGGGCATTCATTAATATGACTAACATTGATAAGATGAAATGTACAGATACTCTACATAGCAAGGATTAGACAAATGGGGGGGGGAGAAAAAAGGGGTTAAATAGATATTTAAAGAAAAGCCAAATGTCTATATCATACAAGGGCCTTGCAGTAATTCTGATTCATTTGGCCAAAATATTAACTTTGAGTGCCAAATGGGGTTGATCAGCTTGGCTTATAGCCTAATGTGGGATCCATGGACAGATGACGGGGGAGTGATATTTTGTTCGAGAAAAGCTTATTTAAATGTATCCATGGCTCTTGCTCCTTATTTTGCAGAGTCTGTGGGGCAGTAAAGTGGAAAAGGACTTTGGAAAGTCATGTTCATTCCAGGGCGCTGGAAAGTGTTTTGCAGCCTTTGGGGCTTGGCAGCTTTTGGAAGGGATGCTCTGTGGATCCTTCTGGATGAGATACGCATTACCAGCTCTTCTGCAAGCACAGGAGACACGACTCAGTGACCCCGAGTGTCCCCTTCAGTCCCACATCCCTACCACGAGTACAGTCCTACCGGTCTGCAGCCTACCCAGTTACTGTCTTCCAGCAATAAATGGAAAGGAAAAAGGAAAAACATCCTATGGCTACAGCTCTATATGGAGCATAGAAAACAAGCAATTTAGGACCCCTATTGACCTGGCCTCTTTATAACCCATGTCTTTCCCACACCCCATCTTTGACTGCACTCATTCCCCTGCCGCAAGATCACAGCTCCGTGATGGAGAGATTGGCCTGGGGAGGACCTGGAAGAAGAGGCCAGCTTTGTCCTCTTGGTTGTCCCTCCTCTGATGTTCCTCCTGCTTCACTCACTGGCTGAGGGCCACAAGTGTGCTCCAGACAGCAAGGGGTGACCTTGAAAACATTCACCGCTTCTTAACCTGCGTAAAACTGAGTTATCATTGCATACACCGCTCTTTCACGATGACCGCGCTTAACAGTATAATCCAACCTTTCTGTGCCATATTTCATTCCTTTTTACTGTAAGCCATTTGCAACCGGGGTCACCGTTCCCTGTGTGTTTGCTAAGAGCAAGAAAGCCTGGGGATTTAAAAATGAAAAAAAAAAAAAAAAAGAAAGGTCATTCGGGTGGGGGAAGACATACATCTTGTAAATCAATTACAGATCTTCCATGCTGTAGCTCACTCAGCTTAGTGAGGTCTCGCTCTCAACCTCTATCACCTGAGATTTTCTCACTAAGAGGAAGTTAGGTCTTTGGAAGCTGTGCATAAAGAGGTCTTACACTAGCTGCAAATCAGCTTTATTGATCCTCATGTCCTGAAAAACTTACAATAATTGGAAAAAAAAAAAAAAACCCTAAAGTTAGAATGGGAGTTGAATATCTTTCTATTTGTCATGACCTATACTGAAAAATCTTCTGCTTAAAGGTAAAGCTTCAAATTAAGCAGTTTTCCAGGAAATTTGCTATGATTAACTATCTGCGTGACCCCAGCTAAGACCAAGTCCTGAACAGAGATGCAAGTTGATAGAACACCGGGATATAACTTTAGTAACTTAATCGCATCTCTTATTTTTGTTCTGATTGGTGTATTTGGGGATGCTGAGCATGTCAGTCACCAAGCCCCTCCTTGTCTATGGTCAGAGCTGGGAAAATTCATTACATCTGTGATGCATCCCCCTTTTCGCGTGGAGCTTGGGCAATGTCAATTGGATACCCAGTAGCATAGCCTTCTGAATGCTGCACGCAGTCCTTACGCAGCAAAGCAATTTTAAAAATCAATGGCACGGCACAGAAGGAATGGCAAAGTTTTGAATGAATAGCATACGAAATGCAAAGATACTGAAGCTGAGTACTGATCACTGCAATTCAGTCCCTGGATGATTTCTAAAGACAATAATTCCAGTCTTGGGGCTTCTTCATTTCTAAAATCCATCTCAAGGAAAGCTCTAGGGTAATCTAGATGGTTTGCTGTAGAAGGAGTACTACAGCTCAAGTTTCTACAACATCTTATAAATGACCATAGGAAAAAATGACCGTTTAAATATGAACGACCATTTCTGCCATGGTGGTTGTTGAGGTAAGATGTGGGTACGGTAGGAACAGGGGAAGGAGTCCAGCCTTCCCTTCACATGCCCCAGAGCTTGCAACGTGCTGGATACTGGGAAAGAGGAAATTTCAGCCCTCTCCCCCAAAGAAATCTGCCCAGTAGTACATACAGATGTAGTCCCACCCCAGCGATGCCATTATGTGAAGCCTGTTCTTCTTTCTTTCCTGTCCTATGCAAGAGAAACAAAGGCGAGATGGCAATCTGTTGGATGGAGAGAGAATTGAGGCACTGTGGCTGCCTTAACGTTCTCCTGTGGCCACGACAGGAGCGGATCTGTAAAGTGTAGCAGTTGGCGCTGAAGACTCGGCATCCTCACTATGCTTTACGTGTTTTTACTTTGGCCTGGCTCTGGTCTGGTGCTGGGCACTGAACACTAGCGTGTGATGGGCATGTGTTGGATGCAGCCGAGTTACATCCCAAAGGAAACCGATTTCACACACCGAAACCACTCCACAACACACAAGTGCAGTAAAATGAGGACCAACAGAGATTTACCTTTAAAAGTGCTTTCCTGGCCCAAACTACAACACTAGCACATCTGCACACAGAAGGAACAGCCGGTCTACATCCGAGATCTGCGGATTCTGAACTGAACCGCGGTCCCTCAAGTCCAGTCAAATACCCAAAAATCCAGCCTTGCTTTCCACGGCTGCTGTTTGTACAAGCAACACTTTTCAGCAGGTCTGTAACTCAGACAGAAAGATTTCTTTTGAATTAAAAGCTGTGTCCAAGGTACCAGCTGTGAACGTTTTAGAAAAATACCAGAAGTCACGCGTTTCATCAAAATGAGCTTATAAGAATATACTATGCTTTTTCCTGTGGATTTTTATACTACTTGATTTGTTCGTCTGTTTGCCTTTGCACAGCGCAGTAATAACTTGTCTTCATGTCTGGCTCATACAAAGATGTTTCGATAAGCTGTTAGCACCACAACATGATTAAGAGAAATAAATGGCTCTAAAAAAATAATTCCTGATATATAAAAGTTCCTTCTTTTTTAAACAGTGAATTCTGTTTATCAGTAACAAATTTTCAGGGGTTTTTTTTTTGATTTCTCTAGTTGGGGAAAGAAGGGATGAAGCCTACCATTAAAGAGAATCTACAGAGTTTAATAAAGTTAGTAAGCAAGAAGTAGACATCAAACTATGAGATTACATTGTCACGTATCTCCCTCTGCCTTCATTTCTGCCGCAGCGACCAGTTGAGCGTGCTTTGCTCCTGAAGCTAGGCACAATTAATCAGCCTAGTTAGAGTACAATTAAATTAACATTTTACAAATCCTCCTGCTAACCTATTTAACTTAATAATCCTGCGAAATTTCCAGAGGAGCAGATACCCAACGTACTCGTGGCGTGTTCAACACCGCCATGCACAATACCATAAATGCTGGATCCGCACAAACCACGCAATAGCAATTCCAACAGACCAGGGATAATTTACATCCACTGAGGATCCGGTTCAATTATCCTGACCAAGAATAATTTGCAATCAGGAGCACAGAAATTCCCAGGCTGGAACAGAGCCAAATGACTGGCTCGTAGCAGTTATTAGCAGAGGAGACTTTTAAAGAGAGTTAGGTGAAACACCACGGATGGGCAGGTGAAAAAATCTGCTGCGGACGATAAGTTTCATGCCAATCCTAGAAGAGGGAGATCGCTTTAAGTGCCATGGAAGGGGGTTCCCCCTCACCCTTTAATTATAAGAACTCCAGCTATTTTAATTATCCAGCAAGGCATGCTTTTGGTAATGCTGCTTCTGCCTTCAGCCACGTCACTTGGTGGTTCCACAGGCTCAGTATAAAATGCATAAAAGAGTAAATTTTTTTCCTCTCAGGGTTTCTCGCCTTTCAGTTTCACTGAATTTCCTCCCCTTCTTGTGCTCAGACACCAGGGATGGAAACTTGTGTGTTCAGACTGTGCCCCTTAGAGCAGCCTGTACAGACACACTCTCACCTTACGCCCCCTCCGAGAACAAAGGTGCTTTCAGACGCTCTTCAGAGAAGAGGTTTGCTTACCTCAGCCTTTATCATTCGCCTTGCTCTCCTCAACCCTTTCTAGTTCTGCAATATCTTTTTAACAAATACCACACAGGGTTCCCATCCAAGCTACATCATTGATTTCAAATGCTTGGTGAGATTGGTCCGGAAGGTCTCTCTCTCAGCCCTTTCTTACCCCGATGTCTTGCTTTTCTTGTTTTTCATAACCATACCAAGCAGAGACTTTCACTGCAGCACCTACACTAACAGTTTGTTCCTGTTACTGAAACAGTAAAACCCTTAAATCCTACTTATTGTTAAAGTTTTGCCGCAGCTGACTCTTCATTCCCACATGCCCCCGGGTGTCCCAGAGTGTTTCGATCTCTTTGACATCCCACCAGTCTTCTCTCAGTGTGGCTACCCTAAAAAAGAAGGAAAAACTACTTTGCTCACTTGGACATTTTGCTAGCTCAGAGCTTACCTTTCCAATTATCATTATTTATTAATACTTTTCTTAGTGGTTTTTGGGAGGATTACCAAGAAATGGATTAAAACACAAATCCCTTGGTATAGAACATTGCAGCTCCTCTGTAATCCTTTTGCCATGATGAAAATGAGCTGGCTATTCTTATCCCTTTCTTTAGGTCCTTGCCTGTGACATTTCTCCCAGGAGAAGCAGCCAGCAGACTTGCACAGCTTCGGAGCCAGTGTCCCTTTTTGCCCTCACTCTCTTCCTGCCCCCTTTCCTCTCCAGGCAAAGGACGGTGTAGGGCTCCAGAAGACAATGCACGGGGCTCCTCTGTGCTTCTGCAGCTTGTATTTCCTTTATATCCACAGCTGGGAAAAGGACAGCCCTCACCTCGCTACTGCAGCAGGAGCTACCAGAGAGTCACGGTTATCTCCCTGCATTTTTCCAGTCCTGTATGAAAGGAGAAAAATCACTTCCTACAGAATCTTCTTTAGACTTGCATGGAGTTCCCAAGGAGAGGAATTGCTGCACGAACAGAAGCCACACCTGGCACAGAAAGTCTTTGAACTCAGAAGAGCTGCAGACAGGAAGAGCTCTGGGGGGAAATATTAATTTATCTAGCTATCCAGGTTTATTTTTTGTGTCCTTTCCTGGGCACTCGGGAAATCGCGGTTGGCGATGGGGGCACTGAGGCAGATTAATCTTTGATTTCGGCCAGTGGACACGTGTTTGTATTACATTGTGTTCTGTTTCCCTACATGATAAATTCTGAACGAACATGTGCAGAACATGTTTTCAGCATTTCTTACCAAGCCAATGTAACACCAGGAATTTCTAAGAAACACCACCACAGCTTCCTTTTCCCCACAATACTGTCTTGAGACTAATTATTGCTGCCTATTAGCATCAAGAACTCTTTTTTTTTTTAATTAACGAAGAACTACAGATCAGATCAGCCAGTTCTACAGGACAAGCCTTTTTTTTTGTTTTGTTTTAAATGAACTATATCCTGCTCAGTTAAAACTGTCTTTTCCTAATGCAGACTGTAAAATATTCATTTCTTAATAGCAGATTCAGCCCTCCTCAAACCCAATATAGTATTATGCAGATGAGTTCCTTTTTTTTTTTGCAGACATCACGGAGAGGAATTCCAATGCTATATGGTAAAAACTTCAGAATTTTTGAAATATGAGAATATGATAATTGTAGTTTAATATGCTAATGGAACTGGGAAGAATTGAAGTAATTTGCCCATATATTACTAAACTCTCTGTGTCGGGGTAATATAGGAGTTTGGACATCATTATTAATTGGAAACACTGCCTGGAATTTATTGGACATAACCATTAAGTGGAAACATTTCTTGAGATTGACGATAATAAACTCCCAAAACTAGGTTTACTTTCCAAAATCGTTTCTTAAAAACCATTTCAAACACCAAAAAATGCATCTAAAAATACCATTAATCAGAATCACAGATTTTATTTGGTGGTGTGAATCTTTCAAGGTGAAAAAGATGGAAGTTAGGCTCAAAGCATCACCACTAACTGCTGAAATTCACTGTATGTACTCGCACATTATTCAGTACATGTTAAGACAAGAGGGAGGTGTCTTTCACAATGATCTCATCTATCCCTAACACTTTGTGTCCAGGGTCCCACAGAAGGTCCATCATCATGAATCCAAGTGCCTAATCCCTCCACATTATGCCATCCAGAGCTTCTCAATTTATTAAGTGCTGGTGCTTTAATTTAAGGGATGATTTTTAAACCGGTTTTGCTAAGCCAGTGCAAGACTCTATAGGGATAACCTCATATTAGCTTAAACCGGACATTTTATTTGGGTTCTGTTGATTGGGAAGAGGTTTAAGCAAAATGCCACTGGCCACTCCTCAAATGGAATCAGTCTGCCTGCAAAAAGGCAAGCGGTGGGTTTGCCAAACCGATGCAACTTCCCCCGTGCATAAGCAAACCTCGGCTTGCGAGCAGCTCCTCTTGGTTGAGAGTTTTTCCTCAATCCCCATCCACTTCTTCACCACGTGCTAAACGAGCACCAGCAGCCTGGAGCCACAGGCAGCTTTCCCAGCTCCAAACCCATCACCGCTTGCCACAGCCACTTATCCCCCATGGACCACTGCCCCCAAATTCACAGAGCTTACACCCTGAAGGGGCACAGTCAGCATCTTTCTGCCCTCCTGTATAACACCGCTTTGTCCATACCCTCCTACCCGCCTGCTGAGCCCAGACCTGTCATCTCCAGCCTGCACTCCAGCCTGGATGGTCAGTCAAACGGGTCCTGTTCTGCTCCTCTTGATACCCTCAGCTGAGCAGGCTGCGTCCAGACCACTGCAACAGAAGGAGAACTCCAGAGAGAAAGTATTATTCTCCAAACGCTTAGCTCAACTCTACCTTCCGTTCCGGGTAATAATCCTAGGAAGCCATAGACAGTCAGAAAATTACTTTCTTCCTTCTGCTCCTCACTTACTTTGAGATTCACCATTAAACAAGTCATCTTCAGCTTTAGATCAGGAGGTGGGAAAATAAATACCCTTAACACCGTATTATATCTACACCAGTATAGTACCAAATAAATTCCCTATTACCATGAAAGGGCTGAAATAAAGGGAGTGGAACAAACAGCTCTGTAATACCCGAATTGCACATGCAAATATAAGATCGCCAGAATTTTATGAAAGGAAGTCCTCAGGATTTTACCCTTTGAGTACTTCTAGGAAGCAATCTCTAACACTAGTTCCATGAGCCCACCAGCTTTGTTTGAAAAGCCTGCCTTTCCCGGCATTTTTTTTTTTTCTGAGCTGTCGTTGCCTTTACTCACTAGATGATGGCACATTGCAGGGAATCATAGGCTCAGCCCGGTATTGATCAAGTCAGCGCTGATATAGCAGAAATATCCGGGAAGCAAGCACAAAACCTGCGCTTGGGACTGCAGCCTGCGGGGCAGGCTCCCCACCATGGCAGAGGTGAAAGAAGGAAGCTGTGTGGATGCTGAAGAACTGGATGCTCTTCTCCTTTTTTCCACAGCAGAGGCACAGCAGCAATATTTTCCCCAGGCTTCCTAAATTCTGCAAAGAGTTCCGCTTCTTCCAAGCGCATCGCTATTTACAGCGCCTCCTACTGTTCTGCTTCTCATGACATGGGAAGACAATTCAGCCTCCACTATTTGGAGCATGACGGGTTGATAGTTTCCAACGTATTTTTTTTTTCCTCCACTCAAGAAAAAGACAGAGAAAACCAAGTATCCATGACCTAGAGCTGGTTCTAACTAATACAATTACCAGAAAATTGTTTGGACGCATACAAAAAAAAAAAGTAGAAATATTCCATTCCAAGATCAAATTTAAAAGACTATTGCTGGCTCCCCCCCCCCCCCCCCCAAGTCAAAGCAATATAAATCAAAGATGCATGAAGAATATTTTTTATTTTTTTAATCTTGCTTCCCTTTTGTATTTCCAGTGGATCAATATGTTTAGGGTTTAGGCTTTTAATTCTTATTTAAGATTGCTTTATTATTTCAGAATGTTTTATGGAATCTCATCTCCTCCGGGACAAAAAATACTTCTCTGCCAGCTCTGGCTCCAGGGCCAAACCCAGGTACTTTTTCACCAGCTGCGACCATAGGAGAACCCTGCTGCAGACAAGAAGCCGTGCACATGGGCATACAGAGCAAGGAGATGACTCTGACACAACCTCACCACCCCTGAGATGAAGAGCCTGACGGATGAGAGAGACACAACCACCTCAGTGAGGCTGAGTTATTTGTGCTGCCTTCACGAACTCACCACTTGACCACTTGGCAGAGCACCCAAGGTTCACACCATCAGCTGTAGTGGACAGAACTACACACAAGTCCTACAACGGGACTATAGCCTGGGCAATAGTATAAAGGAGAGAGCAGGGGACACATCGCCACAGGCATGCAGAGACACCTGGATCCACAACTGGAAGTATTGAGACACCGAGCGATCAGGACAAACCAACCCAAGTCAGGGATTTTGTAGAGCTCAGGTACAGGGAATGGAGATGTGGCTCCCAGCCTGCCCCATGGACACCCCAAATGGGTGAGCCCGCACTGAACCGCCCTGATTTATTGCCACAGATGGGTATTAGTATTGTAGTTTCTGCATCATGCTTATAGTGACACACAGACCTCC
Organism: Stercorarius parasiticus; assembly: GCA_013396915.1. Taxonomy (NCBI): domain Eukaryota; kingdom Metazoa; phylum Chordata; class Aves; order Charadriiformes; family Stercorariidae; genus Stercorarius; species Stercorarius parasiticus. The sequence goes on from VWZL01000983.1 coordinate 647,111, forward strand.
TTCAGTAAAGGATTTCTAGAGGAAATAACCCATTTCTGAAGTCCCAGTCTTTCCTAGCAGCTCCTGAAGTATGGAACAAAATTAATCAAGGTGATAGTAATTTCTCCCCTTCTCCTGCCTGAGATGGAGCAGCCCAAGGAGAGGATGGAGCAGAGCCCTGGATGGAGAAGGAGCTCTCCCAAAGGGAGGATTCCCACCCTACCTTGTAGGGCTCTGAGGTGTGTTTCTCAATTAGCAAACTCTTGGGCCATTAGAAAAAAACAACGAGATCCAGACACAATTCAGATTTATGGCCAGTTAGTCAAAGCATGTGGCTACGTGACCCAGGGCAGAAAAAAAATACAGATACTACCAGTGGTTAAGAAGAGAAAACCAACATACAAACATACCCAATGCTTCTGTAATCACAGGAGGTTTCAGGGTTTGGGTTTGTTTTGTGTTTGAATGAAAGCTGGATTATCTCCCCACTACAAGGGAGAAGTGTTTACAGTGCAATCCTACACAGGTTCCTCCTTATTCACAGGAACCACAGCAAGGACTATCTGCATTTCTCCTGTGACACTTTCCTAAATTACAGTTCTGTCTCTGGAAACTTATATAGTTTTCCTGCACCTTTACAATCAATGCACAGAAAAAGAATGTCATAACCAAAATTACAGCCACTCAGGAGGGAGAAAATAAAAGACATGAGAAAGCATGAAATCCAGCACTGGCTCAGGAAAAACAGACATGACTACAAGCTCCCAAAAATGAGTGCTACCTTCTTACTCCCAGGTGTGCACTTAAAGGGACCAAATATTATTTTTTAATACGCCACCAGGAATCATCACAGGTAAATGTATGACCTCATAGGTACTTGGGTAACAATCTATAGCTTTCTGATACCCAAGTTAGTGCCCAGCCAGAGATGGAGAGATGCAACAGTGACCTCCTAAAGAAAAAAACGTCACCCATTTGACCCAAGTATTTGGGGTTTTATTTTTAAATGTTGCAGTACCTGTATATTGTACATATCTTAGCACACAGAGACTCTCCCGTGCCTAAGCATGCAACTCCCACCTCACCTCCTGCTTCTTATCACTGGAATGCCTGTGATAATTTAATAAGAAATTGAATCAACCCAAATTATAATGAGAATTTTTCCCTACCGTTCTGACGGTCCTACTGCTTATACACAAGTCATTTCAAGTATGCTCATAAACGGAGCTGCAATGCCTTTCTCACATATCAGATATCTGATGAAGATATTGCTTCCTGTCCCTCAGGATCCTGAACAGCAGTTTCTTTCAGCTTGAAGAGCTGCAGAAGACATTTGGGAGCTCACAGGATCAAAAATTGGTCTCAGTGTATAATATATGATGGGAGCTGCAACTTCCACAAGTTTGACTCAAATCGTTCTCTCTCCCCTGCTTTGCCCACACTGTCTTTAATCTGTATGCAATGGGACCAGAAATGACCACTGACCATGACAATGACACTGGTAGCTCCCTCTTTTCTTTCCAGGGTTTTCCCAAAGGCTAGAAGACACATGCAATCACTGAAGGAAGGTGAGGTGTTTATTTTTAAGACCACAGGATAAAAAAAAAAAAAAAACCCACCACCCAAACAACTACAAGAAATCTCTGAAAATTAGGAAAAACAAGAACACCTGAGTGCAAAGAACCAAGTCTGAAGACCAGCTGACCCTGCTGCTGTGATTGTCCCTCCCTTTCTCTTGATTCCAGCAATTGTCAGTGCCTTCTCAGGCTGAGGTGAACTACAGTCTCCTCCCAGCCTGCAGGAAGCCTCCGTGCCTCCAGATTTAATCCCAGGACCGGCAGGTAGCAGGACTTTCCTTTTCCCTTCAGGTGTTTCCTCCACTGCCTGCATCCATCTGTCTCCCTGATTATCTTCCCAGATGCTCACCAGACACACCAGGAGGATCTCCAAAGCCCAACATGCTCAGATTCTTGGGGAATATGGGGTTTTTCCCCCATGCTCCTTTTTAGGAGGCTTCAGCCATGACCAGGGAGCACCCGTCAGGTCAGGATATACATGCAGCTTTTTCTCTAGTGCACCTTCTTTTCAACTGGGAACAAACTGGTTCATCCAGGTAATGGGCATCCCCCCTCCTTCTGCCACAACAAAGGCACAAATGAACTCAGTTTCCTCCACATTTCTTTTCTCCAGTGCATTTTGCAGCTCCTCAACACCTGGCTAGATGGTGAGTGGCAGCTTTTAGGAACAATCCTAGACCAAGGTCTTTTTCTGTCCCCTTACAACACCCCACATGTGTCCTTTGGCCTCCCTGGCTCCCCCTCTCCATCCTGGTGCTGCACTTTATGCACAGGTTCTGGTCATTCTGGATGTTTCTGTGTAGCCCCTCGGATGGTGGGAACACAACTCTCAGAAGGGTCATTATCTCATATTTTAAACCATACCCCCAACACTCCTGGACACCTTCTAACCCTCAGCAAAGATGTGCCTCCCTGAAGCAGGCTGCCTTTGTAAAAATGTGTTCTGTGTCTCAAAAATAACAATTTCTCTTCCATCATAAGAGGAAAGAAAGAACAAACTGATCAAGCCAATCCTTTTCAAAGGATTTTTTTTTCCTTTGTTTTTGTGGTGATGCTACCATGAAAATCTCTTACTTCCACTCAACAAGATGCAAGAAAAGCAAGCGCAATTGAATTTGCTTACTTTCACACTTAGAGTGAGACTCTGCTGTAGAGTCAGCAGGTTCTTGCAGCAAAGATCACTTGGCCTGAATGTATTTAAAGACAGGAGCAAAAAAAGAATATTTTGAATTGTTCTAAATACAGCGCCCTACATGGGAAGAAAACACTTCACATTAAATACTATTACACAAGAAAGAAATGAGAAGGTGGAAAATTAAAAAAAATGTTTTTTAGATGTTATAACCCCTGTATCACCCTCAGACAATGCAACGAAACCACACAAAATACATATGATAACAGGAAAGCCTGGAGAAGAGAAGATGAGAGGGGATCTCCTCAATGCTCATCAATATCTACAGGGCTGGTGTCAAGAGGATGGGGCCAGACCCTTCTCAGTGGTGCCCAGTGACAGGACAAGGGGCAACGGGCACAGACTGGAACATGAGAAATTCCATCTCAACATGAGGAGGAATTTCTTTCCTTTAAGGGTGGCAGAGCACTGGAAGAGGCTGCCCAGAGAGGTGGTGGAGTCTCCTCTGGAGACGTTCCAAACCCGCCTGGACGTGTTCCTGTCCAACCTGCTCTGGGTGACCCTGCTGTGGCAGGGGGTTGGACGAGGTGATCTCCAGAGGTCTCTTCCAACCACTGCCAATCTGGGATTCTGTTAGGAAATATAGTTTCTCCTCAGGACAAAAGCTCTCCCCCATGGACACCAGCAGAGATGTCTCACTGTACCCAAAGTCAAACCCACCCTACAATGAATGCACACAGCTAAGCTGCTCACGTGGGCTGGCCCATACGGGAGTTTCTGCCGCCTTCAGCAGTTCCCCCATGGCAGTCCTCGCTGGAAAAAGCACTTTGTGCGCGGGCTATGCAGTGTTTCAGTTCAATGGCACATTTGTTTCAAAAACCCTGACTTTGACTGCCTGTAAATTGTTCTGCTGACACTTCCCCCGTTCTGCTCCTAAGAGCGTGCATCTTTCAAATGGGGAATGGCCAAAATAGGAGCGGGGGGAGAAATATCGAAAAGCAAACCTTCTATCTCATCTGAGCCACAAAACACGAGCTGCTGACAGAGGCAATCGTTCAAAGGGGATTGAAACCCAAGTCTCCAGATAAACTACACATGCAAATACATGTGTTAAGTGCAAATACATGGTGTAAAAAGCCCCGAGCAAATATGCAGCACTTCCACCACATCCATAATTGCGAAGACATTTGAACCACTTGTAGCAAAGCCTGCCCTTTGCCTCCACCTCCCACCCAGGCGGACCCAGAGCTCTCCCCTTGACAGCTCTGTGGGTATGTTCAATGTCTGGAGTCGAATTTCCCTGCTCCCAGCACTCTAAAGGTTAAACCCCAGGCCAAATGTCTTACTTTCTAAACACATTTCACTCAAGTTAGTAACCTTTCACAACAAATAAGGCAACAAAGGGTTCAACCGTCAGTCATGTCATGGGCTGTTAGAAAATGTGTCAATACGGGGGAATGAACCAGCAGGTGAGTCTGTTCTAACACAGCACTCAAGAGGGAAAACGTCCTGGGATTGAAAGGACGCAAAGGAAATGGTTAGTGACCACAATGTTCCAGGAAGGAAACCTCTTATTGTCAACTACAGCTTTCCAAATTACAAAGCAAGGACACAGGTCAGCTGCACATGAACTGCCCTAATTACCTGACTACAATGAACCTCTGGGCAGCTGAGGATGGCAGCTATCACCCGTCACTCAAGTGCACCTCATCTGCCATCGTGACCACAGGGTGCAGGTGCACTTGTAGCTCCAGTACTCACCGAATACTGTACTTTCCTCCTCCTCCTCCCTGGCTACGGAGGTCTTGGATACAGCCTGGCCGATGTTGTTCTTAGCTGGACAACCAACCATTCCTTTTTTTTGAGATACAACAAGTTTTCAATTATTTTGATCAGAATCTCAGATAACCATCTCCAGAAAAGAAACGGTTAACTACCTGCTGGAGGAGTGCATGTCCTCCACTGTTAGACTTGACATTAGGAAGCATTTCTTTCAGAGAGCATGGCCAAACCCTGGAACAAGTTTCCTAGAGAGGTAGTCGATGCCTCAAGCCTGTCAGTGCTCAAGAGGCATTTAGACAATGCCCTTAATAACATGCTTTAACTTTTGGTCAGCCTGAAGGGGTCAGACAGTTGGACTAGATGATCAGTGTAGGTCCCTTACAACTGAAATATCCTATCCTAGTCTCCTTTTTCCATCTCCTCTACACCCCACTGGAAGAAACGCCTTCACAAAGTAGACATCAAGAGATACAGCTCACATTAAGGAACCACCTATAACAGCAGAAACCCATAAAGACACCACTACCTTTCCAATAGACAGGAAAGCCGTAGGAACAGATGGACTGGAAAACAACATGGGTTTTCCTAAGAGAGCAGCAGTATCTCATGATATTCAAACAGAAATATATTGCCTGCTCCACTTTTTTCACATTACAGGAGCATTAGCCATGCCACGAAGGACTCTGGAAAATTAAGTACAGAAAGCTTCCAGAATTACACAGAATCCTAATGCCTAGGCCAGCACTCTGTCTATCTGAAGATGAAACAAGAAGAGGCAGTGAAGATCAAATAGCTGCCTGCAGAGCCTGGTACAAATTTCAGCCTTTTTGCTGATACAGTCCCATGAGAACAAAAAGCTAAAGAGGAAAAGTTTTAAGCATAAAGTCTGGCAAGGAAGGATGAGGAGAAATGCTTTTGTTTGGAGCCTCAGCCTCTTATTTCTCTGCACAAGACTTCAAAGCATATGTCTGTAAGACGCTAGGTAGAGTTGTGGAGGGATATTCAAGCTGTCTCTGTTAAGTTAGCTCAGATAATGGAAGCAACGCTGCCAGGTTACCATGGCATTCCTCCCAGGCTAATATTCACTGTTTCCCAGCAAGGCTACGTGACACAAACAAAATGCCACCTCAATAGGGTGGAAATTCCCCAAGCATCAACTAATTCAGAACTCGCTCAGGTCTGGCTACTCAGTTCTGCGTTGTACAAACACTCTCCGTGGGATGACTCCGAAGGGGTACCAGCAGGTACCAACACTGTGTCTGAGAAGACGAGCCCCAGTCTTGCCTCTGCTCTGCAAACCTGTGAAGGAAGCTGCAGCAGGTTCACATCATCAAACCCGAACACCTGTTTTCCAGGAGTAACACAGGAAACTGATCCCTCTGCTCATTTCTCTGTAGGTGACCCAAGCCCATCTCAAAGCTCAGACCTCCAGAGCAGAAAAGAGGAATGGGAATTCTGGCTGCTCTTGCTTTTTTGGGGGGCAGATAAACTCTTCTTTGGGTTCGTTCAGAAGAGAAACGCCATGAATGTGCACATTACAGACCTTGCTCAGTGTGTGGCCATGTGCTTAAACACTGTCTTAAACACTATTGAATTATAGAATCAGAGCATATCTCAGATTGCAAGGACCCATAAGGATCATCAAGTCCAACTCCTTGCTCCTCCTAGGACTACCTAAAACTAAACCATCCTCCAGACAGTCCTTCAACTCTGACAGGCTTGGTGCCATGACAGCTTTCCTGGGGAGCCTGTTCCAGTGACCGGCCAGCCTCTCAGTGAGGAGCCTTTTCCTAATGCCCAGTCTGAACTTCGCCTGACACAACTTCATTCTGTTTCCTCATGTCTTACCGCTGGTCAGAGAGAGGAGATCAGCACCTCCCCCTCAAGAAAGTTGTAGACTGCAATGAGGTCACCCCTCAGCCTTCTCTTCTCCAGGATGAGCAAACCAAATGACCTCAGCTGCTCCTCATAAGTCTTGCCCTCGAGACCCTTCACCATCTTAGTCGCCCTCCTCTGGACACACTCTAATAGTCTCATGTCCTGCTTATATTGAGGTGCCCAAAACTGCACACAGAACTCTATGTGGGGCCACACCAGTGCCGTGACAAGTGGTTCAATCACCTCCCTCGACCAGCTAGCTGTGTCGTGCTTGATGCACCCCAGGACACGGCGGGCCCTTTTAGCTGCCAGAGCACACTGTTGACTCCTATTCAGAGTAACAAATCGCTCTCTCCTCAAATCAGGCACCTCCAAATGCCCAAACCTGCCAGCAGGGTGGGACCTGTTCCAATTCTGGAGCACATTCTGCAAGGCGAGAAGACCTGCAGGATAATCAGTGTATGTTCTCTAAAGGTAGGGTTGGCCTTTTATGCTTGCCCTCACCCTGTGCTCTCAGGATATCAAAAGTGGTGCATGCAGGCAAAGAAAATACTCCCAGCAGCAAAACGTTTCAGAAAACATTAAAAGTAGCCACAGTTTAGGTAGAAGAAAGGATGTCTTGCTGTTTCTGAAAGACAGTGAATACTTGAACATGAACTACAAAGTTGAACCGTAAAAACAGTGTTACATCGAAAAACGACAAGAGTCAGCACAGGGTGAGTTGCACTACCCACGGCAGCTTAAGTTAAAGCCCTGAGACAAACAAGACTCACGCTTCCATGTCTGTGTGAAAGTCTCAGCATTAGCAAAGATGCAAAGAGAAGCAAAACGCAGACACCAAAGGGTAACAACTACAGATAGTAAGTGCCAGCTCAGGCAGTGTGTGTTCACCACCAGGACTCAGCAAACGTGGAGACAGCGCGAGGTCGGCAGTGCACTGGGCCACCAGCACAAGGTAGATCACACAAAACAAGCACTTTTATCCCACCTGCACAGTGGCAGCACACAGCAGGTGTCTGCAGAAGAAGTACACGACTAGCAAACATTACCTGCGTTAGAAAACCAGCAGTCAGAACCGACACTGACATCTTCTGACACACTGCCAGCATCCCGGGCAGCAGAGAGCTGGTGCACAAGGATGGCGTCAGGTGCCGACACTGTACCGAGACCCAGACAACAACTCCACGTAGGCACAGCACGCAGAGGTCAGCCACAACAGTGGGAAAAGTATGCTCTCCAACAGGTTGTGTTAGCAACCTCTGATCAAGCAGATGGAGATTAATCAGTAAATTGCTGGTACTTCTACAACACCCTGCTCATGCCTTAGGCTGGAGGACAGGGGCACATTTGTTTGAGGGCTTTGACACAAGATCGGACCGTTGTGTCTCAACTATCATCCACCAGCATCGCCGCAGGTGCTGCCCAGGTACATGAGCTTATCCACAACTGTGCAAACTAAAGGCACGCTACTTTTTTTTTTTTCTCCTTAGAAACCAGAGAAAGATTAGTTCCTGGTGTTTACCACAGCCTGGGAGCACAGATGGGAGTTGTACATGTAATGGTTTGTTAATCTGCAAAAACTTAGTCCTATGTTTCAGACCAGAGATACCAGCTAGTGGTAAGAGCTATAGGCACCTAACAGGACTCTCTGCTGAAAATAAGCAACTGGGACAACAGTTTTGGTCAGACAAGTTCTCTAACGTGAGCCAGATGTCCACCTGAAGTCTTTGCAGACCAAATTTCTGCAGAAGAAGAGAAAGTTCAAGTAAATCGCCTGTCTTCTTCCAGGGCCCTGAAATGGTAGAGCATTCACCTAATACACTCTGAGGGCATGGCAAAATTGGAGTCACCAAGAATGCCCAGGGAGTCAGTTAAAGAGCACTGTGCAAATGCTGACTTGTTTTGCCTAGTTCTGAACATCACTTATACTGTTTGTGGGTGGAATATGTTTGACACAGATATCTGCAAAAGCTGAGCACCACACCTTTTAGTTATTGTATTCCCTCAACCACAAAAGCAGTACTTGGGGAAGATTAAATTCCCCAATTTTAATTTAAAAGGCTTAATTTCACTGCACCGTGTTGTGAAAGGTTCTTCACTGGTCTTTAGGATCTGACCAGCTGAGTCAGGATATCTTCCTTCTGAGCGGAGGATAAAAAGCATTAACTTAAGGAGACAACAAAAAGGCCAAAGAAAAAGCTATGAGCCTAATTCAACCCGAGCTTGATTAAGAGCCAGGAATCTACAAGTAGTTTCTTGTGCCCAGTCCTTATTCAGGTTGGAGACATAGTAGATGCACATGTGTTCCCCCAGTGGTCCCAATCACCCTCTGCAAATTGAATGCCTTCAATGACTCTACTGATCAAGAACCATTGTATGTATCCAACAACCTTTGCAAACAGCATCCTGGATGCCCATGGATACCACCATAGCATTGTAAAGACTGTAAAAGTCAACCCAATTGCATCACTTTGCCCATGAATTACAGAACATCAAAGAATTCACAGGCTCAGTATTTAGATGTCCTTTTGGAAAAATACGTTAGTGGTTCAATAGTGACTTTAGCAACTTTACTCACTGTCAAGACTTACCCTGAGTTTTTAAGCCAACGAATTCTGCTGCCAAGATCGTGCAGGTTGTAACACAGAAACAAACCAAAACAGAACAGAACAAAAAAGGCAGCAGTCTTGTATCTGTCTTTCCCCCTGGTTTGCAGATCAAAAGAAACAACCCAGCCTTTGAAAACCGAGCACAGATTTGGCTTTTTGAAATCCGTCACCTTGGTAACCCCACTCACAGCCAATGGACAACCGTAATTGCCAACCTGGCACCTCAGGATCTGCTGAGGTCTGCTCAGCCACCCCGCATCAAAGGTAAACATGATGGGCAGGACCTTCAAAGGGCCCACTTCTGCCTCTCAACGTGCAGAAACACTCATGCACATAGGCTATTCCTTCCCAGAGCCCCGATTCAGTGGGTGGGATTTATTGTAAGATAAGCCATGCCCAGACGCCCAGCTCCTTTCGCAGAGCTGCAGTGAGAGTTGTGGCTCTACAAGTCTCCAGGACCACGCTGGTGTTTCCAGTTTCTCAGAGCACAGGGAGGAGATGCTGCATCTCTGTCCTTCAGAGAAGCTCTAAAGCAAAAAGCCTTCCTGCTGATGAGCTGGAAATGCGCCTCCAAAACCTCTGGAATGATAACAAGGACTCAGGAAGAACAACCACAACAGGGAAAGTTGCAATCTATCTACTCTCTTTTTATGCAACAGGCTTTACTGAGGAATTTTCCCAGCTGAGACTGATGTAGGTAACACAGGTGTGATTACTAATTACTGTGGCTTCTTTCTGTGCTGTTGGTAATGACTTTCTCATTTCATATGTAACTTACGGATTTTTCTCCACTTAGACCAGTTTCCTTAAAACAATGAAGGCAATTAGAGACGTCTTGGTTTTTGCTGTTTGAGTGAGGATCAACTCTAACTAGGAGATTTCATTTTTAAAGTTTGTGGTCCTTTTAAATCCTATAAACTAGCTAAGTTTCTTTAGTCTAGAAGTTACATTTTCTATGAAAACAGTTGGCATTACAAATAAACGCACGTGTATGCACACACAACCCAAAAAAAAAACCCCAAACAAAGAACCTTGAAATAAACTTTGGCTAAAATCATTCATATTGACCAAAGTCAGGCTCTGCCAATGATCTGGTTCATCAACCAAATTTAACGATCATGTTACCACTTATTCTGCTGCTCCTTCCCTGCCAGGTGTCACCCAGGCCCCATACATCAAGATGATATCACCTCCAGAACAAAATAAGTCAGCGTTGGCTGACAGTGCATGACTATAGATGCCACCAGGGGCCCTTGCCCTCCCCTCCTGTCCTTCTCCATCATTGAAAGTCCAAGCCAGCAGATGCTACAGGCCACGGACACAGGCTGAGCTGTTTGTGCGCCAGCCAAAGCCACCACCGGTGTCCTGCTGCTCAAAAAAATAGGACGTCTGAGGATTACTGGATTTCCACCCAGCTAGTGGACACATTTGGAAGGAGCAGCGTGCTGTCTCTCCCAGTTCATGCCAAAGTTTGCTTCCTAGGCAAGTGAGAGAAAACCCCAAATTCTCCAATTATAACAGCAAAACTACAGCCAGACGTATTGGATAGTTGGTTGTCACATGCATGTGTTTGAAACATGATGCAGAGTTGGAATAACACGAACCGCCCCGCCCTCAGCATTGCACGGACACCACTGCTGCTCGGTGCTTATCACCTCAATCTAAAGCTGCCAACACTGACATCAGATGAAGGCTGCAAGGAACCAGAGATACCGACCACAAGACAGGCAGAGGTCCGAGCACGCTGCTGTTAGCTGCTAGGGAGGTCTTTGTGCAGACAGCGCAGCACAGACAACTTGCACGCTTATTTGCAAACAGCAACAGAAAGGAGAAAGCATCAGGACGGGGGGGTGGTGGTGGTGTTAAGATTACGTGAGTCTTGGGGTGGAAGATAGGACTGTTTCACAGATCTCAGCCCTGAGAATGTTACACAAAGCAAGTTTTTCTTCACTCCTCAAAAGAGATACCTCAGCTGTGAACCAACCGCTCAGAAGCCCTCAGCAGTGCAAAGGAGTGAGCAAAACGGTGCTTGACTCCGCAGGTAGCATGCAGGGGATCCACCCTTTGCTTTGAAGAGCGGTTCTGCCTCACCAGCGCTCATGCCTGAGCCTAGGACATCAACTGGGAGCCACAGATTCTAGCCCTGGAGCCTTGAAGCTGAATGGTTTGAAGAGCAGTAACATTTCTTGAAGGGCAAAGTAGCCAAGGCCCAGAGAGAAATGGGCTGGATGATGGGTGGTTGATACCAGCCCCCTGTCCACGCTGCCGCAGGGCTGTCTCCAGCGGTGCCCCTCCACAATGCCACATCCCACAGGGGAGGAACCTGCTGTCTATGAGCTACAGTGGTGGCCCCAGCAGCACCAGCCGCGTGGTTGCATCTCCATCCCCTTCCTCCTAGGTAGGCTCAGAGATGCAGCATCGCCTTGTTCAGCTCTTAGGAGGCTCTTTGCTTCCCTGTGGCCAACTTCTGGCCTGTCAGCCACCAGTTGGGGTAAAGCTCTTTCTCCTCCAAAAGATTTCTGTTTGATAACTACCATCCCTCCTCTTGCCCAGCTGAACTACTTGCATCTCCAGAGAGTTTCTGAGCACTCATAGTACGGGCTGTTTTTCAGGTATAACACAACAGTCAATAACCTTCTAAACGAGACAGCGAGCAGCTCCTGAGGAAAGTTCCTTGGCCCAGAGATGAAATGTAATTCTTTGACAGATGATTGCCGCTCAGGTGTATGAACCAACAATCAAAGCAAACTCCTATTTAAAAGCCAACTGAACATTCACGAGCAATATTTCTGGCTGTTCATTACCTTCTTCTCTGAGACCTCTCTCAGAGCACTTTTCAGCCAGAAGTCAAAGCATTTCTCATTTTTAACCACGCTTCTTTCAAATCACTGTTGATACTCATTTTAATTCAATTAAGTTTTGAGGGTTTTGTGTTGTTTTTTTTTTAACAAATGCAGTCCCTCAGCCCCAAAGGGCACAGTGCTGCGCGCAAACATTTGCGGGTAATATGAACTGAACTTCAGCTGCGTTCTGCTCATTTTCAAGCCTTTCAAAGATCAAAGGGTTATTTTTAACCAGGAGCTTTGCCATTATTAAAACAGCATTAATGGCTAAAGATGGCTGTTTCCAAATGGTTGGGTTTATATCATGGCTCTACAATACCCTCATTGGAGGCAGCAGATGACTCAGAAAGCAGATGACTCTATGAGCGAAACTTGGTAAGCTTAAAATCTATCTAGATGGACAGGGCAAACCGATCTATTGCTGAAGCAGGTGCCAAACCCCATGAATAGGCATTGATTGCTCTACCAAAACTTGCAGTGAGGAGCCACGGAGTACAACGAAGGAGGAATCACAGCGCTCCCTATAGAAATTCTCATCCCGAGTTTTGCTGGTAACTAATCAGCCAGCCACCCTAATTCCAATGGCAAAATAAACCCCACCACTGCCTTTGCTTATTTGCACAGGAATGAACTCATAAAAATTAAGAAGATGGTGAAGTATCTGTAACCACAGCTCTGCTCCCCTGATACCATCCCCTGGGGCAGATTTGAATTGTCGCAAGGAGTTTTTCTCCTGAAATAACACCCTGTCCTGCCCTCATCCACTAAAGCAATCTCTTTCCCGTGTAGCTGTGTCCACACCCAGGCTCCTCCTGCAGCAGCCACATCGTGTCTATTCACACCATTTTGCATGATGCTCATCATGCAAAAATGTATAATATTGACCTAGTCTTTCCGGAGTGCCTTCATCATTGTATGCTTTGCACGGTTCTTTGGAGGACGTGATTTGGGAGCCAAGTCTTCGGCTGGTAGAAACCAGTTCTGTGACTGGCAAGGGCCCGGACCTGGTCTCTCCCCAGACTCTCGTGAGCCTGGAAGTCATCACTGGGGACAGCAAGAAGAGAAAAGTGTTAGATTTGAATAACCACATGTCGGTATTTCTCATCGCTCAACCTACTCCTTTTTCAAGCATCCTTTTAATCTGTAGCTCCCTAAATTTTGGATTTTTCGCACTGTGATAGATTCTCTTCTTTCTCACAGACATGAGAGAAACTCGGAAACTCAGGATTCTTTTACTATTTAGCTACCTTTTTTTTTTTCAGAGAACAGTGGAAGCTGCCTTGCACCTTTTGGGTGAGAGCTGTGGCTGGATGACAGCAGTGAGAAGACCTGTTTAATCAATACCAGGAGACTTTTTAAGTCTGTGTCCCAAGAGGCCTTAAGATCCCGTTTCTGTGCTATAGCTGCGTTCTGCCTGCCCTGACACATTCCACCTTTCCCTTTGGTCTCTGTGTTATATATCTGTTTATCATCCAGTCATACATTTATTTCCCGTGGAAACACGGCCAAGGAACTGGGATGGAGTTCGGATAGGGCATTTGCCGCCACGTGTGGCTTAAGAGACTGTCTTGAGGTAGTGATGAAGGATATCAGTCTGGTATTTTATCCTGGGTACAGTCATCCCATGTCTTCTTTTAACAAAGCTACCCTAGAAATCAGCAATATCTCAGATTTCTTTTTTTATTATTATTTTTCTTTCCCTCCAGTCAAAAGCTGAAGCTTTGCAGAAAACATTTCTCTTCCCTTTTAACTGAATATTTATTAAATCTTATGTCAGCTCATTTCAAAAATCATGGGCTGAGATAAGAGGAAATAACAGCATCCCTTTTCCAGCCAGTTCTTGTTCATGCTGCTGTGCGCTACATACATCCTGCAAGATGATGAAGAAAATAAACAGATGTATCAGCTCCCTGCAAGCTCAGTATCGACCACGCAAAAGAAAAATGAAACCTTCTTCCAAGATTTATTTGGGATATACTCACAGATCCCAGGAAAATAAGTATATAAAAGGTTACGTTCATCCCTGTTGGCTCTGTGTGATTACGCGAAGGATACAAAGCTTTCCTATACAAGCAACATAGCCGTGCATTTATTAAACCCGATGTCCCATTAAGGATTATGTGTCAGCCCTTCAAGGAGGCAACAGTAACATCCTCTATCTTGCCTCGTGGCAAAAGAAAGGGTCAGGGAGTATGAGGTTAGCCTCAGTTTACAGGATGCAAGGCATCAGTCCGTGATGATGGAGTGAGATGCTTAGCTGACTCATGCACATGGGCCAGTGCAATTCCCTCTTGGAAAGTGCCTGGGAGCCCATGTAATCCATCCTGCCTGAGGCATTGTGTCAAAACCATGAAAGAGCCTGTGAAGCATCACAAGGAATTCTTATTAAATTGTCAGGGATCTTTGTGCTGCTGGAGCCAGACTTCCAATATTTTACGGCTGACATTGCCTTCTTTACATGCAGCAGGCGGGGACTGCACTGTAAACCAAGGCAGTCGTGAAGGTATGACAGATCTCTGCTGCTACAGCTATTAGTCTTCGCAGGAAGAGCTGCTGGTTTCCCCTCCATCTTCCTGGATCCTTCATAGCTACAGATGCAGGCAAGGATAAGGAACTGGGTGAACTGGGATGACCTCCCAAACAGTGTGGGCCGACTTTTCCACACACTCCAGGAGCACAGGAGCAGGGGGGACAAGCCTAGAGCTTTGGAGGGAGGAGGAGACCGTTTAGACAGGCAGCTTAGACAAGTCACCCAATTTCTGCATGTCTGCTGTGAGCTGAGACGAATGTCTGCCTTTGTACCCGTTCCTGGGTGAGCAGCGCATGAAGAACAGGATATTTTCAGCAAAAATTCCCTCCCCGCCTCACTTCCAATGACAGAGTATTCAACATTTCTGCCCTACTTCCGTCATCTTTATCTCATGCTGTAGCCATCTAGCAGGCAAAGCAGTAATTTGTCTCCTGCCCAGGAAATTTTGAGCTGGAAAATCACAGAATAGCTGAAGTAGGAAGAGACAGTCACGCTTTTGATGTGAGAGTATCTAACCACTGCAACAGCTTACGGAGGAGAGCACAAAACTCTCCAGCTCTCCCAGGCTCGGTGATAGACTGCTTTTCAAAAATAGCAGCTCTTAAATTTTAATCAAGAGTTAGTGGGCTCCATGCAGGTAGCGTGGCTAACAGTAGGTGGCCAGTGAATAGGGGATGTCAGGTTAGATGCTCACATGATGAAACACTATCATGTTTCCCATTCCAGTCTGGGAGTACTTGTACTGTTTAAGATGCATCTTTAGGATACTGACTTAATCAAAATCCCCTATTTTTGCCTTGTTAAGACACATATCTTGGCATTTTCAGAAAGAAATACTGCCCATGGGAAGGGTTTCGTTTCAATAAAAGAGTGGCTCGTGGTCTCAAAAATTTAAGCAGATTAATAGTGTGTTAAGATGCACATGCATTGACTTGATTATGGCCTAAAAGCAGCTCAAATTAATAAAAAAATACAACTAAAAAAATGGTTAGTCTTGGTTTAAAAGACATCCTGAAATCCAGCAATGCTTGACTGAGCACAAATAAATTCAAACTACAAGTAAGATACACACTGTTAGCAGTGAGGTTACTCAAACACTTACAAAGATCACTTCATATCCAGACCGACTACCTTTCATGCAGATCTGCTCGAGCACATCTCTCAATGCCGAAATCCCCGTGGATGCCAGCCCCCTCTGCCGTGGGTCATGGGGGAACTGCAGCCCTCGGTGCTCACAGACACGCTGCTTCACCATTTGACGAAAACTCCCCAAATAAACACTGAAGCAAGAGGAATATTAGTTCAGCAACCAGGAGGCTGATTTGTTCTTTTTTCCAGCACGGATCCTGAATCAGATCCAGATCTGAACTGTCCCGAGTTAGGCTCTATGAAACACTCCTACACATTTTAACTAGACATTAACACTTATATACACGGCACCCAGTACACACCACTTTAAAAACTGAGAAATCTCTGCATGGTTTCTCTTAGAGAAAAGATTAAATACCCTAAGGCCCTAACAGAAGTGACCTCGTTTCCCATCGGTTTCCATTTGCAGTACCTCCGGTGGTCTCCACGACCAGGCTCACCACACACCTTAGCAAGGGACGGTCTTTCTTTCAACCCAGTCAACGCACAGATTTTCAATGCCCGCCCCCCACCCCCAAAATACCTGGAAACGGCATGAAGCGATGTAAACATGGGCACAGAAATGGAGAGAAAATACAGTTCTTGGCAAAAGCTGTCCCCTGGTTACAACCAAAAGCGCTCTGGGTTGGTTTTTTCACACTAAGCTGTTACTGTAGAATCAACAGGAAAAGCCCTTTCCTCGTGTTTTCTGGACAAGACAACGGATCTTGTAACCGCCGAATGGATAAGCCACTCTTAGGCAAAAAGAACTGATGCTGTGTGTAGGACAAGGGGGTCTCAAAATTGCTTTCAAGCCCACTAATGTGCTTAAAAATAAGACTTATATCTGGGTTAACAACTTGCTTCTGGGGGAAGAAACCAACGCTTTCCTAATTTTCCAAGGGATTTCACCTTCTTTGGTAACATTTCTTCCTTGTAAGCATTGCAAAAAAAAAAAAAAAAAGCCCAGGGGGTTTTCTAAGCCCGTGTTTTGCTGTAATTCACCAAACACAGGTGTAAATTAATGATGATCTAATGAACTAGACAAGGGAGCGACGCGCCGCTAGTGAATCACCTGCTAACACCCTGTCTGCAGCCGGGGAAGAAAGCTTGTTTGTTTATGTGCCTCACATTTCCTTGTGCACAGTGTGGTATAATTTAAGAGATGTTTATTTCAACTGTTTGCTTATCTCTAATTACCATATGCTGGGGTTGTGTATTATTTCAGCAGCAAACCCTCTTAAATATCTAACCAGGAGCCATTTTGTCAGCAAGTCGTGTTACAGGAGCTCTGCATGCCCGCCTCTAATCACAGAGCAGCACACTGGAGATTTTTAAAAGAAAAACCCTTCTCGGCATACACCGTCAGGTGATAAACCCCCTCGCTTCGCCCGTTGCGGGGTCTCCAGATTGAAGGCAACAAATATAGTAAGCACGAAAAGGAGGGTGAGTCCAAACACAAAGTTTGGGGGAAAAGAAAACTGGACAAAGGAACCCAGTGGCAAGAAAAGGGCCCCCTCAGCAAACTCCTCTACAGCCTCTCGGGGCGGTGGGTGGGACATGGGGACGCCTGTGCCATCCTGTGGGTCCCCAGCATGTCCCCAGGAGCCTGCAGCTTCCCAGGCAGCGGGACAGACCAGGCTCCCCCAGCGTGAGACAAGGGGGTGCGATGATCCCCATGGGTGAAAATTCATTTCTGAATCCTCTTGGCCGTGTCATGCCGGTTTCTCCTTGTCATCCTCTGAGTTTCTTCATCTTCTAAAGCTCTGCCCTGATTATTTTTGTCTCCAGACGGTTCAATGGTCTATCATTCTTCTCATTGTCTCCTGTGCCTGCCGAGCTCCCTCCGGTACCTGCGGGTCCCCGTTACTACCCATCCTCCATGCCTCACCATTTAAGCTATTTATGATCCCGTACCATTTTATTGCATAGTTTAGTTTTCAACCACAATTTATGGTGGGGCACGTTCAGCCGAGCTCTGGGCACGCAGGTGGGACTGCGGATGCATTCCGGGAGTGGAAGATGCACCTTTGCCAGGGAGCACTAATGCTAAAGAGGAGGGAGCAGCGGTACCTGGACCCCCTGTCCTGCGCTTAGGAGGTTGTGTCTCTGCTGGCTTAAGCCTTCCCCACGTGGTAGTGGCTGGGTCTGTTTTCTGCCATAGATTTTAAAATTCAAGACAAATAAGAATCATTGCCCTCTTAGAAAACTAGACAAGAGCCGCAGGCAGACATTGATCAGAGGAGAAAAGGTAATTTGTTGCTGACCATAACACTGCTAAATCACCTAAGGTGAGCGGCTCTTACCTACGCAGGTTATTGTGCTTGTCAAATTAAGCCAGGAATGTTCTGCACAAAATTAATTATAAAAAAAAAAAAAAAANGTAGGGAAAAGGAAGCATGACAGAGGCATAGTCCAAAGGGCAATTACATTTTATAAGCATGATTAATTATCACAGAAAATGTGTTCAAGGAGACCAAGTGCTGCCACCAAGGCTGTTTTCTGGCACAGCAGCACTTGAGTACTTGATGTTGCATGGTCATGCCTTGGCCGGAGCAGAGTTGATCCAAATTCTCATGTCCTCACGTGAGAATTTGGAGGACACGTCAGACCAACTACCCGAATTCAGGGCAAGTGGACATTGCTCATGGCCTGCCCTGTGCTACTTACTCAAACCTCCTTCAGCCATCTACACTGACAGTGGCTTTTCCCTTTCACTAATGATAACAACCATGCCCACCACTAGCAACAAGACAAAAAAACACGTTTGTGAGCCACAAAAGTTCGAGCCAGAAGCAGAGAGCATGGCTCGGAACAAAAACCTTCCCGTTGGAAGTCATGGAACACAGACATGGCATTGACAATCTCTTATCTGTCCTTCAACACAAGCCCTGAGGCTTAGTCACCGGAATAACAGCAATCATATTCATCACGTTTTAAGACAGCTCAGAGAGTCACAGCCGGTCCCATCAGGAATAAATTGACACTGAAACAGGAGGAGAAGAATTGATTATTCTTGTGGCAAATGCAAGAATCACTGTTGGGTTTACTACGGACGATCCAGACCAGTAGTAACATCTTTTCACTTACTCATGGGATGCTGAATCCTTCCTCACGCCAGCTGGTACCCAGGAGCTGCCGGACACCGGTGGCTTCACTCTCCCACTGGCCTCCCCAGCTTTGGCTGTGCATTGCTCTCATCTTCCCTCGTGTGAAGGGCGTTTGCTCTACAACAACAAAACGTAGTTCTTCTTTCCCGAGGTGCCCATGCATTTTAATTCTAAAACATTTTAACTTGAAAAAAAATAGAAATAAAAAAAAAAATTAGAGCTGCCAGAAACAGGGCCGGGAAAGGTTCACCAGTCACTTATCTAATTTTATTTCTGTAATTGTTTGAGTAGCTTAAGTTCTTGTCATGCATGAAACCACAAAGAGACACCAAACTCCTTTCGATGACCCCGCTTCATTTGAGTTCATTGCATGCTTAACCATGCAGAAATTAGTACTTGTTAGTCCTGTGATCCAACGCAGCTAATTCTGCTTTGCTCCCTCTGTCAGCCAACAGGCAAGAATTTAGGAATGTGTTGTTATTTCCTACAGCAGCCTTCCTCTCAGCCGGGAGCTGAACAGCAGCACTTCACTTAAGTCTCCACTCGCACAGCTGGAATTAAATCAAAGCGCTGCTTCTCCCGCTTTAAATGTGCTGCCATTTCATACCCCGGCGGTGCTGGATGCACACATGAAAGCAGGTTCAGCCATAAGCAAACACTACAAAACATGAAAAACAGAAATGTATTTGGGAGTTAAGAGACCTTCCGACACCCAACCACGACAACAGTTCCTCTTCTCAACCCCCGCTTCCTCACTTCTACTCCATTTACCACCATAGCAAGAAACACAGTCGGAGGCGCTGAGGGCAGTGATCACACGGGTTTCTTGTTATAAGTGGCTGTTTGTGTTCAGAGGAATTAGGAACCAAACACGGTTTTTTGTAAGTGAAAAAATCCTCAGGGGCTGGAGCTATTTCCAGGTTTTGTTGTTAATTAACGAGGCTGTGGAGTGGACTTCAACACAGCAGTTTCTTGAATGGTTCGGCTTTTCACTTCCAGGGAGGTGGTAGTCGTCAGCCTGTTAGCAAAGTACAGCACCTGTAGATATTTTCCCGTCTTAAGCAACGAATAAAAGATCTCTCCATTATAAAGCAAGAAGAGCATTAAGTTCAGCCAGTTTTCAAGCCGCATCGGGGAGCCACCTATTTGAAGTGCTTAATTAGTTATTACAAATCACACTCCAAACTAGATCTGAGCTGGGGCTTGGGAGCCTACAGGAGGATTTAGGCTGGCTTTAGGTGCCTGTATGTAAATGCAATCTAGGAATCATTTACTCAGTGGGAAAACAAACCTGGAGTCATCCAGGCTCAGTAGCTCCCTCCCAACTTGCATTTGTGCTCCCTCTGCCCGTGCAGGGCTGTTTCTGGAAACTTCCAGAGTGGGAATAGGGTTTGTGGCTGATGTTTGTGCCTTCTGGGCTATTTTGGGATCTTCTCTCAGCTTTATACTCGGACTCGCCTGCCCTCTTGCTCCCAAAAGCGCAGGGGTTAATCTGTCTAGCCGCCACGTTAGTGGAAGTTCAGGACATACAGCCAGGCATAGTAGACGACTGGTAAATTTGTCCTGGGAGTTAAAGTCTCCTCATCTTCCACGCTTAGAAATCAAGTGATTTTTTTTGTCTCTGGGCCGTCTGATGCCTAATAAGTCTGATCAAGTGTCGCAAACCACTGTGCCCGTCCACTGAGCAGCAGAGTTGCTTGTTGCTGGAGAAAAGCCACGAGGGCTGGTCGTGGAAGCAGCACTGCAGCAGAGCAGCTCAGACCCCCCCGGGTATTTGGGGAGCTGCTAACAAGGAGTCCTGCGTCACTGAACCACCCATCCTTCAAAAATATGCCCTTTATTTCTTAAAAGCCCTGTGGTTTCCAGTGTTTTTGGTTTTACTTTTTCAAGCTTTTTCCCAGAAACAGAGGCAAAAATTATGATCAAAAAGGGCTTAAGTTTTCTAATTGGTAGCCAAAAGCCCAGTTCTCTTAAGCTGATCAAGAACTTAAGAAGAAAACCCTGCTGGGAATGATTTGCAAAGAATCGTTGGGATTTTTGTAAGTGTAGTCAAAGTTTCACTGAAGTTCTATGCAAAATTTGTGCCACTTTCCCTATGCTGGACTTCACTTGCTCCAAAAAGAGCAAGGCTGGGAACGCGGCAGCTCAATTTGAATGAGCACATTACAGCCAGGTCCTCCCCATGTCCATCACCTCTCCTCTGGCTGCTGCGAATTCCCAGCCAGCTCCCCATAGACACGCAATGAAGCCTGAGGTCTTTGCCAAACGGTTTGGACAAAGAACTTCCAGCCTGTGTTACGTTTCTAGACAACTTCTCTCCCTGCTTCTGAAGCACAGCCAGCTGCTGGAATTAGACCAGCTCCCTTGCTGCATCACTTAAAATATTTTTAACCAGAAAAATAAGGACTCTCCAAATACAGGTAAATAAATATTTCCATTCTGGAAAATACATTTTCAACACACAGGTCATGCAGGGCTCAAAAGCATCACCAAGAACACCCAGCAGCTGCGGGAGCACTCACAAATAACAGAGAGGACAAATAGCAGAACTTAATGCTCTGCTTTCATTCTTGTAAACATTGCTGAATCTGTATTTTCATTATTCATGCAGCATGAGGTGACCAATCCACTAATGCCGCATTAAGTAGGACACAGAGTAGGAATGTGTCCCTGCACTTATTTAAATAACTTAAATATTTCAGGAACATGATACTTTCACGAAGAATCAAACTCAGACAGGCTAATGCTGGGTTTTCCAGGGCATCTATGGATCCTCAAAGCCATCCCTGGGAAGAGGACAGCTTGCTTAGCACCCTGCAGAATTAATCCTGGAGATGTATGTGTCAACACTAAATTGTCTTATTCATATTAACCTTGATGAAAAATTATTTTAATAGCCCTCATTATCTTATTCATTTATAATTTGAGCGTGATCAGGAATGAATAGCTGCTAAGCTTACAAAAATAGCTCCCTGTATTTTTATTGTGCGTGAAGGTAAGTAATTGTCTCAGTAGCTCAACTCACTCGGACACTCCTTCCCTTCTCTTGGCCTTCAAAAGAAAAGGAGGCTTTCCCAAACCACAGAGGGGCCTTCACCTCTGTCCCTCCGAAGATGAGGCAGTGCTCCGCAGCTGGGGCTGCCATCCCCTGGGGCTCCGACGGAGCCCACCCCCCTCCACTGGTTGCCTTCTTCCCACAATGATGCTTCACCAAGGCATTGTACGACTGCAGTAGCCTCCTCCTTGGTCCCCAAGGATGTAAAGCAGTCACGCAGAGCTGCGCTTGTTCCCACAGCTGGGGGCTGGACGTATTGGATGGAGCCCTGAAGAGAAGGACTCAGAGGTGTTGGTTAATGAGAAGCTGGACATGAGCCGACAACGTAGCTCACAGCCCAGAAAGCCCCCCACAGCCTGGGCTGCATCCCCAGCAGCGTGGGCAGCAGGGCGAGGGGGGGATTCTGCCCCTCTGCTCCGCTCTGGGGAGACCCCCCTGCAGTGCTGCCTCCAGCTCTGGGGCACCAACAGCAGAAGGACACGGAGCTGTTGGAGCGGGGCCAGAGGAGGCCCCGGAGATGCTGGGAGGGCTGGAGCCCCTCTGCTGGGAGGACAGGCTGGGAGAGTTGGGGGGTTCAGCCTGGAGAAGAGAAGGCTCCGGGGAGACCTTCCAGCCCCTTCCAGTCCCTAAAGGGGGCCTACAAGAAAGCTGGAGAGGGGCCTTTTACAAGGGCAGGTAGTGATAGGATGAAGGGTAATGGCTTCAAACTGGAAGAGGGGAGATTTAGATTGATCTCAGGAAGAAATTTTTGACTCTGAGGGTGGTGAGCCCCTGGCCCAGGTTGCCCAGAGAAGCTGTGGCTGCCCCATCCCTGGAGGGGTTCAAGGCCAGGCTGGACGGGGCTTGGAGCAACCTGGGCTGGTGGGAGGTGTCCCTGCCCAGGGCAGGGGGTGGCACTGGATGGGCTTTAAAGGTCCCTTCCAACTCCAGCCATTCTATGATATGATTCTATGATCTTCATCCCTGTACCCCTCTGAGCACCCTGCACGTCCAAATTTCATGACCTTCATTTACGCATGGCCCTACTTTCCTGTGTTTATCTCTTGAGTAATGTTATTGCTGAAGGACATACTGGATTTATACCGGATATTACAGACTTGTAACAAAAAACTGGAGAATTAGAGTCCTTCCAAGTGATCACACCCAGAAGCACTCCAAGTTCCCAGTAGGACTCACAGGACTCATGGCACCTGTGAAACGAAAACCCACCTGTGATGTTTCTTTTAGGCATCTTGCTGGAAACCACGTATATTTTGAATGATCAGCTATATGGTGGCCTATCCATTCCCACAGGATTTCCTGAAATGAGAAGACATTCAAGCATTTCTACATTGCGCACTTTCCTCTTTAAAAAATAAGACAATGAAAGAAAATACCACTTTTTTTTTTTTCCCTGTCCCCAAAGAAAACACCACTTTTTTCCTCCTCCAACCTCACCTCCCTTTTAGTCAAATATGCCTCTTAGGCAATATTGCAGAGAGATCAAAAGTAGAAACCTGCTTCTGCAACTACCATACTAGTAGTGCATTAAATATCAATATACTCTAGTTTAAGGTATATTGGCCCTCACTAATTATTTTGTTTACGGATTCATCTGGAAACACTTGATGTGCCTGTAATACTCACCCGTACCCCATCCCAGCTCTTTAAACGGGGCTGCGTGCACTCAGTGGCCCAGGACCAGGCTGAGCTGCTGCTGTACCATGGGTGGTGGAACCCACATGGGTCAAGAGGAGACCCTGCAGGTCGGCAGGGTGCCACGTAGGGGGACAGATGGCTGCATGAGCTGCCCCTGCCATGCTGCATGCTCCTGGCAGAACACCCACACTGGCATCGCTTACTGGAACGCTATAGAGGGACAGGGGATTTAAGGAGGTAGAGTTTGCCAGCCAACTGTATTTTCAATGAAAACATGGCTTTTGAAGTAAAGAAAAACATTCTGGGAGAAATTCTGCATTACGGAGTATCCTCGTTTCCTACACTGGAAAGGCACCAAAAGCCCTGCCTCCAGCCCCACCACGGGCAGAAGAGAAACTTTTCAGGTTTGGATCAGCTTTTCTTTTAAATTTTATTTTCAAGGCAAGAAACAAACCAGGTTTTGGTTTCTCTATCAGTAAAAACTTCTGGGTTTAGCTAAAACAAAATAATAATAAGCTGGCTTCCATCTCCTACAGTGATGCTCGCAGAACGCAGTCCTGCAGAGAACACAGCAGAAAAGCTGAAGGGTCTTGTTTCATTTAAACCCAGCCAGGCAGTGAACGGTGAGATTTTTACTATATTCTTTTGCTTGAGTTTCTTGTCACAAAACCTTACCCTACTCACGGGAATATTTAGAAGAAAACAAAAGCTTTCAACATTTTCCGTGGAAGAACAGAACTAAAGCAACAAAAGGCATTTCTCAGGCAATTCTAATTGCAGGTTATTATCCTCTCTCCTGTAATGCAGAAGGAAATCTGCTGCGGAATCATTTACGTAACGGGCTGCAATTGAATTCAGCCCTGGATGAAACGATAGATACGCTCAGGATCACTGCTTCACAAGAGCAAAGCGCACAGCGAACGGGCTGAGGGCTTTGAGCCCCATTATAACATCAATAACTAAGCCTTCCCATTAACACAGAAGTGCTTTTGAGTTACCTGTAGGCTCACAAATGAAGGCTCACTATGGAGATGTTTACTACTGGACCCAACACTTATTACTAAGAGAAATCTCCGTTCCCTGATGGGTGATAAGTGTTGATTGGACTTCTGACTCTTGACAGATGCTTTCCATTTTGCCAATAACCAAGAGACTGCTCAACTCCAGCTGATGAGAGAGCATACGGAGAGACAAAAATAGAGAACTCTAAAATTGGAAATTCACACAGAATACTGGGGGAAAAAACAGCACGTTTCCATGATCCCACTTTAATTTTATGCCGATACTGTCAGCGTGAGCTACGTAAGAGAATGAAAAAACCAACAAGAAGTAGGGTCAAGTCTCCAGCAGCAACACAGACAGATCCTTGTGACGTGAATAATACCAAATGTTCTCTGACCCAAAATGAGCTCCATCCAAATATAAGCTAATGAAGGGTTTAAGTCTAAAAGATACCAATCTGCTGCTTTCCTTTGATTTGGAATTCATTGCTAAAAACTTAAGGAATGCATTTATCTCTTCATAGTTTAATCCTTCGGGAGGCATAAAGCCGTCATAAAGGCTGTGTGGGTTTTAAATGACACCTTAATGACTGTAGAAGAAGATAAGAATCAGTCCATTTCAAAAGACTTCCAACGCTAAAAGAAAGATGGGAGTGAATTATTCAGCCTGCCTGCAGTGTTATTGGATAACTGAGGGCAGGTTATTGGGTTTAAAAAAATGCAGGTATTGCAAAAATCATAATTTATCGTTGTAGAGAACTTGAGCTCTGGTTCTTAGGAGCATTAAATCAGCTGACTAATAACGTTTTGTTTGGGTTTTAGGTTTTGTGGGCATTTACTTTAAAATAAAATCTACAAGCATGGGAGATGGTAGGAGGATTCTCAAAGTAGCGTAAGTTTTCCCTTCGCACTGTTCAGTGGGATACCCAATCATCCGCAGCTGTATTTTTAAAGTTCCCAATTTGAAAGCAAAAGAAAGGACCTAGAAAGGACCTTGAAATAATTTAACTTTTAAAAGATTTTAATAGTGTTAACTCTTTTTTTTCTTAATAGTAATGAAAAGCTTATGCTTTTTGTTAGGTGCCAAGACAGGAGAATTTTTCTTTTTAAATATTGCATTTTGAAGTTGAAGAAGTAATTAACAACGTATTGCATTTCATGCATTAGAATGAAACAAACATAGAGGTATGTTTTCACTTTAAATAATAAAATATAAATCAGACCATCTTTCCATAAAGTTTGACTTCCGAGGACTGGTGAAGAGATTGCAGTAAAACGTTGGGGTTTCCCACATGTTTCTAATAAGAAAAATACTAGATAATTGTCACTGTGGCTTAGATCATTTTAATCCCAGCAGTTGCCAACAGGCCATGACTCTGTTGGTTCTTGTGATCCTACTGCAACTCTTAACAGCAGCGTGAAATAGGTACATCAGAGGCATATTTTCAAGATTGCTGGACCCCAGTCCTTCAGTCCTTGTTGCAAAGAAAAAGAGCCAGAAATTAATTAAAAAAATTAAAACAGGGGGGCTTGATTTGTCACTTGCAAATATTTGCAGCCAAAAGCCCCAACCAAGAGTCCTAGTGGCACCCACCCAGAAGCACAAGCACGGGGTGCTCCCCCATGCACAAAGACATCTGCAGGTGGGTGCTGGAGCACCGTTCTCCCCCAAAAGGCACCGGATGGACCTGGAGCTAAGGACACCCCTCAGCTGACTTCAGACCAAATGGTGCTTCAGGCTTATCATAGAATCATAGAATCTTCATGGTTGGAAAGGACCTTTGAGATCATCGAGTCCAACCACACACACACAAAAAAACCCCTACAATCTCTGCCACTAGAGCATGCCCTGAAGTGCCAAATCTACACGTTTCTTAAATACCTCTAGGGATGGCGACTCAACCACCTCCCTGGGCAGGCTGTTCCAGGGCCTGACCACTCTTTCAGGAAAGGAATTCTTCCTAATATCTAATCTAAACCTCCCCTGCCACAGCTTCAGACCATTTCCTCTGGTCCTGTCATTATTCACTTGAGAGAAGAAGCCAACACCCACCTCTCTGCTTCCAGAGCTTCAAGCCACGTCTTCCCGTGGGATGGGCAAACCTGCCCCAGGCAACCCTGCCAAACTCTGCCATGCACAGCCAGAGACCCCCACATCACCGACCACCTCTGCAGGGGGTGCTCTGCCCTCCCTCCACATCAGACAAGCACTACACACATTTTCCCCTTTTTTCCCTCTTTTTTGGCACTGTCACTATGTCAACATCCTCACTGCACCCTCATTCTCTCTTCCAAGCAGGGATGAAGACGAGGGAGGGGACACGAGTGACACCACGTTGTCCGAATCTGCTCTGCGCTCCAAGCCTGGTTTCTTCCTGCAGAAATCACTTCTGCAAAATCCCTGGAAAAGGGGAAATGTCAGGCCTCCGCATGGCACAACTAAAGCCTTAGTCTACTGGAGACAAAACACATTCTGTATAATTAATTTTGGAAGAGGACAGATGACGTTACTCTCTGTCCCACTCCAAATACTTTGTTCTTAGCAGTGAAAGACGAGAGATGAATTCACACAGATTTTTGATGACTCCTGTTTGGTCTGGATCTCAGCAAAATAGCAATTAAATACAGACTATTTATTTCACACATCTGATTCCAATCTCATTAAAAAGAGGGGGAGAGGGAGCACAACCCCTCCCTCTTCCATACGCTGTTCCTCATTACTGAGCTAGAGGCTGGAGAAACCCTTCTCCGGTGATGTCTCCTCCAGACATCCTCCTCTCTCCCATCACGCCAGCCCAGGAGTACGGCAGCATGACTCCACGCTTGGCAAGGGTGCAATGCCAGGCACTGCAAGGTGAGATTTGACACTACCACGTATTTATTCCCTGCACGGACCTGCCTCTTTCCCCAGACCAGCACCGTCCGATCTCCTCCATTCTGCACTTTAGGGCTGACAAAATCGGGCAGCGTTGGCGGCTGCGGAGAAACGTGGCCGCAGGTCAGCAAGGCCGTTGATGGAGCTGCTGTAACTACAACAGGCTGCGGTTCGGAGCATGCCAATTACAGTCAGCCATTTCGCTAATGAATTATCCTAGAATCTGGGCAAACAGTGGTGGCGGCAGCAGGCGGTAGAAGTCATGAGCTGGGAATAGTGGGAAATGCTGCTTTGTTATTCTATCCGGCATTTGGCCCAATTAAACTCTGGAAGTTCATTCTGCAGCAAGGGCCGCAATCAAGGTAACACCACCCTGGCGCACCCTGGCTCCTGTGGCTGCTTGGGAAGGTGAACCTCTGCCCATCACCAGCTCCTCTAGGCAGCATTCATCTTAGAATTTATTAACGTATCCTTGGATACCTTCAGCAGGCAGAAAGTTATCTGAATCACCCCAAAACTTCAGACATTCCTTTCCACTTGCTACTGCACTTCCATCTATTCAGCAGTCTGTCTGCAGCAGACTGGAGCTCAGCTGCTTTTGGAAGGACCACATAAGGACTTGCACCACATCAAATGCAAATTCTGGTGATACTCCAGCACCCGTCTAGCACCATCCAGCTTTCTGCAAGTTCTCAAGAACCGCTGCAAAGATGACTCTACCCAATCTACTTGATTTCTCAGTAAGAACAGAGACAACATGTAACCTAATTAATCTAATAAATACTTTGAGGTGGGATTTTGCCAACTGGTCACTTTTTCTTGGCTATAAACCCACAAGAAATAGCCATAATCACCATGACCTTCTAGATTAAATTAATCTCATGAATCAAGTTGTTAGTTCCTTATACTGGCACGACTGCATGGGCTTGATTCCAATTTATATCAGAATAAGTTAGAAGCTGGAAAAAAATAGCAAATATAAGATAGAAAATAGAAAAAGGATCTGTCCCACCAGGTATGAATTGCATATAATGAGATGCATTTTCTTCTCTTTACAAACGCAGTAAGAGACTCATCCAGTGAGACATCCATTCAGCAGAAGGGTTCCTTTTCCTGATGCCCAGCTACGAATCTAAAAAATACATAGAAATTTAAAAAGTTGTCTGCAGATCTCCATCTTTTAGTTAACTCAGTGTGGGCCAAGCCTTCAAGTATCTTCCATTTTTCCACATGAAAGGTAACAGTGCACAAAAAGGCTTGTACACAGGCTGTGCAGACAGAAGGGTTTAAAAGAGAGAAAAGTGGATGGATATATTATCACATTTTATTTTTACCACAATAGAGCACAAATTTGGCTGCATTTTAGAGAATTTTAAAAGATGTTGACAATTACTTTATACCGATGAAACTTGCAGAGAACAACATGCGTGTGATCTGGGAGGAGAGATATTTCCCTTCCTTTACAATATTTGGTTAGATTTATCTCATACTAATGAAAGCTCCCAGGACTTTTCCGCTGTAACCATAGGACAAGTCTCAAGTGCCCAAAAAGACGACATTGCTGCCCATAAAAATCTAAATGTGCTTATACAGCTTCTGAAACACAGCTTTTATAACTTCTGAGTTGCTTCAATTTTCTGTATTATTCCTTTTTATGTTCAAAAGTATGCACGCGTAATTTTCGGTTGTTCAAATAAGTACCTTTTATATCATACTTAATAAAAATCTTTCATGCTAAATGGTAAATGCACTAGCAATGACAAACCGGGAAACTAAGACAATTTGTTTAACAGTCATTCCAAAAGGATGAGCATCATCCTCACATCAGAGTATCTTTTACAAGACAGCAGTTTAAACTGAGCATGATTTCAACATAGCTTAAAAAATAAAGAAATGAAAAACCCACAACAAATAAAAAAAAACACAACAGAAAACGCAAACCAAAGAAACCTCTTCAGATATCTACGCTTCTTTCAAAAAGTTTCTCCTTCAGCAGAAATTTGGAAGCATGTAGAAGCAGAAACAGAAGGAAGAGTTATCCAAGCCATTAGGAAAGCCGTGAAGCAAGCCTTCTCCATCCCTCTCCACATGCAAAATTTAAAATTATCCCAAGGAATTGAGCATCTTGGGATGCTTACTTCGCAGAAATACTCTACATCTGTGCAATTTTAGGAATACTGAAGGTTGGGAAATGCTCCACAAAGAAAGCTGGCTCCCTCCTGCCCTTGTTTTCTTATAGTAGCACAAACCTGAAAATCTGATGACAAGTCACAGGAGATGCAGCTGTGATTCATGCAGTGACTGCCTGATATGTTCTTATCTAAGTAGAAAAGATGATTTTGTAGAATTCAGCAAGGTCATTTGATGCCCGTACTCACTATTAATGTGAGAATTCATTTATTTAAGTGGAAAAATTAATATTAAACTGGGAAATCAGTTATCTGGCAGAGCTGTAGCTACTTCCTTACCGGTCTCAGACAGACAAGAGACACTTCTCCAGTAATAATTAAAAAGAAAGGACAATGGCTTCTTTATTGGCTCTTAAGTCATGAACTCTTTAAGAATTAATTACATTTGAAAAGAGAGCTGTAGGACATAAAAGTAGTAGAGTTCTTTGGATTTACGTAAAACAAGATTTTGGCTCCTGACAAATTCTGATGAAATTAACTCAGTGCCCCAGAAAAGGAAATAAATAGCTTGAATGCTCACTTTAAGGAAGCCCCAAGAATTCCCTGAAAAAAAAAAAAAAA